>VXAU01006133.1:2590299-2650690 GCA_013399695.1 Formicarius rufipectus | reverse complement strand
CCGAGCGGGAACCGCAGCGCGGCTGCGCGAGAGGAGCCGGCACCGCCATCGCCACTGGCACCGCCACCGCCTCCGTCACAGCCACCGCCACGGGCACCGCCTCCGCCACAGCCATCTCGTCACAGCCACCGCCGTCGGCACCGCCTCCGCCACGGGCACCGCCACAGCCACCTCCGTCACAGACATCGGCACCGCTACAGACATCGGCACAGCCACGGGCACAGCCTCCGCCACAGCAACCCCCGTCACGGTCACCGACACCGCCTCCGCCACTGCCGCCATCGCCTGCGGCAGCGGCACGGCCGGCTCGGCGCACAGGGCACGGGGCCGAGGCGCGGCCCGGCGGGCGACAGTAGCCTGTGGAAGGCAGCAGTGCTGGCCGGCGGCGGTGGCTCTGGGCGGCCGAGCCGCCCGCGGTTCTGCTCCGCCGAGCGGCTTTGAACTTGCCTTCTTGCCGTAGCACTTCGCGCAAGGGGTTGTCAAGTGCCCAGTTGTCATGCTCACTGTTATCATCATCATGGCCAGGCTTCGTGAACAAAGCTGCGGGAAGGGGTGGCTAAAAAGGCCGATGCGGGATAGACAAGTCTGGTTGCAAAAGGCACAGCGAGAAGTCTCCACAGGCGGTACTGGCGAGGCACAGTTCTTCCTGCGTGGGCTTTCCTTCTCGAGACTGATTCTGTGTGTCTTCTCAAAGGAGGCAGCAGCGTCATGGATGGTGTGTCTCCACGTCTCCCGATTGGAGGCCAGAGTGGACCACTGATGGTTGTCAATATGGCCAAGGCTGAGGTGTTGTTTCAGGGAGTCCTTGTATCTCCTCTTCGGGGCTCCTCTCTTGCGGCAGCCACTGGCAAGTTCACCACAGAGCACAGTCTTAGGGAGGCGGTGATCGTCCGTCCTGGAGATGTGCCCTGCCCAGCTTCCTGTAGTTCGTAAATTTAACATACAAGTCAATTGTCTATTGTAATACAAGTTTATAAAAATATGTAGCACTCGTTTTAATACACATCTTTCATTGAGCACATAAATAGAATTCTAAGGAAAGTGCAAAGAGAAAAGGACTTCCACTGTGTGCAAAACCAAAATGTACCATTACAACCCTAAATACTCACATGCCATTTATTTCTGCACAGTAGCTGTGCTTTCATGCACCTTGCTAATAACCAGAATCCAGAGCAGTGAAAGAAATAAGTTTAGGATTTGCAGATTGTTCAAATAATGCACTTAGATAATTTATTGAAACTGTTTAGCGCCACAAACATAACAACTTAATATATGTAAAAACATTAGCAGCACACTGGATCAGTGGAACGATCCAGAAATTCTGATCTTCTCTCTCCAGGAGCAAGAAGATACTCAATACTACTGCTTTGAATTTGTCCTTTAGTTCATAATTTTGAAGCACTTCAGATAAGTTCTTGTGAAATTCCCGGGTTTTGTGCTTCCCAGGTGGCAAAAAGAGCAGACCCAGCATTCCCTCCGGCTCGGGGGGGCTCTGCTCGGGCTGCAGTTCATCAGCATACGGAAGGCTCTCAGCCTTCTGCTCATTCCTTCCCCATCCTTCCCATGAGAACCAATTGCTAGTGACAATGTGACACTGAAAATGGGGTTATTTTCCTGACAGCTTTAAAGAAGGATTAAACTTTATTCTACTACATGTATTCTGTATTTATGACCTGTAAATTGATAGTGGTTGTCACCCAGCATAACAAACACAGCATGATTTGCAGGTGTTGCATTTTTCCATAAAAGCACTGAAAATTCTCAAAGCATTTGATATGTCCTGTTGCTGTACTGCCTGTACTCTCAGCCCTTCATTTTCATTAACACCTACAATTATTTCACTTTGGTTTTGTTTTTTGGTTTTGGTTTTTGTTTTGTTTTGTTTTTTCATTTGTAATAGAATGTTACAGTCAAATTATATTTTTATATTAAACTACTTCAAATAATAAATAGCATCAGTTCTTTCATTTAGTTATTACTGCTGAAGAGAAACAATGTTACCAATACAAATAAAGCAATCATTATTACTGTGGTTTTCTTTCACTGAAGACAAAAATCTACTTACCTCTCAGGCATCTACTCTTTTAGGATGTTGCTTGTGCTTGCCCAGCCCAGCTTTAATTTCTGTAGAGTCTGAGTTAAACTGTACATAAAATGTAAAAATATATTTCTCTATTTGATAAGTTTCTCTACTTTGATTTTGCATGGAAAAAGGAAGTTCAGAGAGCAAAGCACTGTAATTTTTAAGCTTGAGCTTTACATTTCACTCTAAATAGCAAGCTCATGAAGACATCATTAGCAGATACTGGCTTCTTGGGTCTTACTGTTTCCATAGCAAGTAGCATCATTTGGAAAGTATAAAACTATGTGCTTCATCAGTTTTCATGAGTGAAATACAGAAGGAAAATGCAGCCTTGATGAGAACTATTTTGCCAGCAAGCATAACCAAGCTAGGAAAGTGTTCCATGGAACAGGCCTGCGACTTGCTTAGTTTCTTTGTGCTGTAGAGGGGCTTGAGGAGGGAGTTTTGCTTGGTGGTTGGTTTTTTTTTTTTTTTTTTTTTTTTTTTTTTTTTTTTTTTTTTTTTTTTTTTTTTTTTTGTTTTTGTTTTTGTTTTTTTGTTTTTTGTTTTCTCTAGATAACAACCTGATTTTTTTTTCTTGTTGCCGGTATTTACTCTGTATTAAGTTCGATATGGTTTCTTAGCAGTCTGCCAAGCATCTATGTCTAGTTGCCAAATTGTACAAGTTCAGCAGGCGTTTTGACTTAGCACAAGCCTCGGTAACACCTTTTTTCTGTTTTATGATACATGAAGGACTTAGTTCAAAGAAAAGTCATACAGTGCTAAGTGATCCATTACTATGCCTGGCATTGCCACAATAATTAGCCTCTGGAAACAAAATGTCCTTGAACTCTCAGGTCATTGTGGTTGTTTCAGTATAAACTCTTCTACACTTAAAGAGGTACAAGCAAAATTTAACTATTAATTCTTTTTGTTCTGATGCTTATTACTAAATTTTCTTTGCCAGCTAATAGAATAACTTTTGTTAACTAGAGACAATACCAGTCAAAGAATAAGCACTTGCTCACCTCTATGAGACTGTACAGAATTTCTTAATGCAGCTGCTTATATTTGTCCAAGAAAACAGCATATTTATCAAATAAACAGTCTAGAATTGTTGGAAATTAAGAAGTTGCTTTGTGCAAGAGGGTTTGGTGTTGGAGGAGGCAACTTCATCTCAAAATACTTCTTCTCCAGTTCAAAATCTTCACTTCTCATATATAGTGAAACTAGAAATTACAGATATTTGAATCAAATGCCATTTAAACAAATAACAGATAAAGAATCAACTTTGAAGCTAAGCACTTAGCTGCCAACCAAACAAATAAAATTATATAAAAATAGCATGCAAGTTTTAAGACCTGACTAATTTCATATTATTCCCAATATACTCTTTAATAGCTAATCACTTTAAGTATCCAGCTGTAAATCAAGTAGCACAAAAAATTACATCCTCTTCCAGCCACCTTTACTTTGGCCATGACATTTTTGCTAAGGTAAATGCCTCTCTAGGAATTTTATAGCTAATTTGCCACGGGTTCACACTGCTGAAACATGACCCATGGTGACATTCTTCCTTTTTGTATCCCAGATGTGTCAGTGATGGGTGGGACCTAGGGAGGTACCCAGAAAGCCTATACTTCTTCTAGCCTGAGTTTTTTCTGTATTTTATTGCCAATCATACACACAAATGTTTTCAATTAGGCCATGAAGCAAAAGGGTTATAAGATTGTCTAGAGACTCCAACATGTTTTCTAGCCAGCAGTGCTGAATAAAGTCCATTGCTAGAACCATTCCCAAGAAATTCTTTCACATAGACCATGAAAGGACCACCCCAGTCTCTCTGTTCAGGACTCCCCAGGGCACTAATCAGCTGGAGGATTGTTGTACTATTATGGATGTTTGACACATGAATCCTGTTGATCAGGCTTCTCCCCCTGCCTCCTTTCTAAAGTGCAGCAAGTGAAATGTGGAGAGAAGGAGGTGAGATCCACTCTGACTGTATCAGCCTGCCTCACTCCATCCTGGGAGGTTTACTGCAGGGAAGGGTGGACACTGATCCTCTGCTTGGATTTTGTTCTCTGGAGCATTCTGTAGGTGCACATGGGTTGAATAACAATGATCTTGGCCATTCCCATCTTTTTCTGGGAGATTAATGCAGTGTGGAAGTTGCAGAGAGCTGTATGGCCACAGACTCTGAGCAAATTTCCTCCTGGAATGCTAATCCCATGCAGCCCTGAGGTGAAACTAGCAGGGGCCAGCAACGAGACATTCACTGCTGTCATAATACTGCAAAAATGCCATGTTTCTTAAGTGTGTACTCAGTACCAGGCTAGGTCTACCTGTCGATTCATGGGTACACTTCGTTGCCTTTGCACTTTGAAAGGTATAGCCTAGGGGGAAATCCTTGGGTGCCAAGAAGTTGCCCATCTACTTTCCTTCCATCTGCCAGCTCCACCCAAACCACTACTGCTTGGCAGCCCAGGGGAAAGGAGGGAGAACAAGAGGAAACTGAACAAAAGAGAGCAACATTGGAAGAAATACCTGTCTGCCCTCTACTGATAAAAGTCTTAAGCAATGTAACGAAATTATTGTCATTTAAAGCTGTACTCACTGCTTGAAGCTGTGTAAAGAATAAACAAGGACTCAACACATTTTTGTTGTTGTTGTTTTGGGCAATACTTTAAACAGAGCACATTAAACCTTATGCAATAATATACCACTACCATCAAAGAAGTGTTTTCCTTTAAACAAGTCAAGAACTGGGGAGAAATGTAATATCTTTTATTAGTTCAGGTGGTGTATGTCACCACTGGAACTAAAAACAGTGCCTCAGCTTTGGACACGTGACCTTGAGAAGGCTTCATGTGCCCAAAATCATCTTTATATTTCTAGGCACATCAACAGGTTAGTAAACTGTACCCTCTGTTGCCTGTCCCAATAAATCCTGCCTTGTTTATAGCCTTAGACCATTGTGACTGCAACAATATTATCAAATTTTCAGTAAACCAAGCAAAACCAGACTTTCCTGTACGTAAATAATACTGGTTCCCAAAAATTTATTATGAAAATGTATAGGCTAAACAGCTTGAAAGGGTTTCTCTGTGTCTTACATTGCCACATTCCATTGCACTTCATGATGAGAGACCTGTAAAAGCTGCCGAAGCACCCTGTGTGCTGAGGCCCTATTAGGAGACAACAAGAATTCCAGTAATGGAGGGTAGCAGAGAGCTGATGTCACTGTCCCTTTTTTAGTCAACCAGAAAGCAATTATCCCTGGCTGACAGGCCCAATTAAATCATTGGATAGAGGGAAATGCCAGCTATCCTCTCCTAGGGTTAGGTAATTGGGGCTTTATTACAGTCAGATCTGGTGCTGTTTGTTTGCCACAGAATACAAGAGCCATTCTGGTCTGTCTCTCTCCATTCATCCTTTTCATAAGCATTAATGTATTTTCAATCCGTAAGTAATTGCATTTTACATAAACAATGCTAATCTTTTTAGATATATTCTCTGTCATAGTAGGAACCTGAAGATCTATCTGTTCCAGTTCACAGAGAACATGAAGTTCGGAGCTATGCCATGGAAGGCCTCAGGTGATGGCTTAGTACTTAAGATTCCAGGTTTTTTATCTAGTACTCTTGCAAGGATATAGAAAGTTTTCAGCTCTTACTACTTTGAATCTTTAGAGCACATTTTACATAGTGTTAGGCTAATGTGCTGAGGGTTGCCTAGTTCACTGTATGGGTTGTTTGGAGCTGAAGAAATGAGGAACTAAGTTGTCAAAGTCCATTCTTGTTCAGGTTAGCACTTAGTTGTGGTCCTCCAAGAATTCCTTAGGGAATGCATTGCTTGCAGTGACACAAGGAAGAGATACTGAACTAACTGGTTCATTTAAATTACCAAGTTTAAAAGTTTCTTTCATATTATAAACAGTGTAACTATGCAAACACCAAGTTCTGGTTGAGCTAAATGCCCTGCATCTGTTATCCAGCCTGCCCTACTTAGGGTAGAGCACAGTACAACCAGATTATTTACACCTGGACATAAACACCTTCTTGAAATCCTTATGAAACAGAACTGTGTTCCCAAAGAGAGCCATCTCCTGTGTCTGCCCACAATGCATTTCTGTCACTTGCCTGTCCATCCTATTGACCTGCAATTCCTTTACCATGTCAGAAGAGACCTCTGTTGTACTTGCAGCATCTCTTTTCACACTACCAGAGCCAACGTCTGTCTGCTTGCACTGGATGTGGCAGATGCCATTGCATTTGAGCCATACAGTCATGCCCTTGCAGAACACTTACATTGCCCAGTAGAAAGTAGATAGGTTAAGATACAACTATGTGCATGTAGAAACATGTGTGTACAATGTGCTCAGTAATCTTAATTTAAGAGAAAAAAAAACCCAAACATTTGCAATTGAAGACTTCTCAGAAATAGAGTATAATGCAGAGAAGTTTCTGAATGGGGTGAAAAATTAGAAGGCTGACAATAGTAATTTCTTGAAAAGCTAGTGCAAGGAGCTGACAAATTTACCAGCAGCTTTTAAGCCTTTGTAATCTTTGGATAATATCTGCTATATAATTATAAGGACAGCTAGAAGCAGTTGTATAGGCCTATCAGCTCAGTGTTCATCAAGACTTCCCAGAGTTCTTCTCCTTCCCTTTGTGATGAACCTGGACATGGTTACAGTTGTCAGGCAATCAAAATCCATATCTCTGCTAAAGAGGCAGGGTGCTTTGAGGTGTAGGAGATTAAGATGCTATTCTGCACTCCCCTGAATCACTCTCCATGTAATTTGTAGATGCTATTTGTTTTGAATTATAAAGTTAAAGGTATGTATAATCTACAATATATTTTCCCCCAAAGACATATGACTGCAGAAATTTAAGGATGTTTTAAGGTTAGGTGACAATTTTAACTGTCATTGTTCATTTGTCTGAGCTAAATTACATATTCTATGATGCACTGCCTGTTTACTCACATTCAAGATGAAAGGCTTCAATTACAAAGCTCATCTCTTATGTAACTGCTCACTGTAAGAAACAAACATTACCTACTGAAAGCATTATATTTGTTTCTGAAGCATCACTATAGTGTGAAAATCTTGTTTGCTCTCTTTCATTTTAGGTGACATTCATTATCTGTTTTCTTAATTACATTTGAATTATTACAACATTTTCTCGAGAAAATATAACTAGATTCTGATATCAAGAGGCAGACTACAAGTAAAGTAATTAGGCTTTGAGGCCACTATTAAAAACTTGGAGCAAGACAAACTTGCTTCCAATCAAAAAAGCAGTAGTTAGAATATGCACTGTGCAAGCATACAGCAGAAATAAAAATGTTTTAACTAAAAAAAACTCCAGAATTAATTCTGCTTTGCTAACAATCCAATACACATAAACAGCCAGCTTTTACAAGAAGCTTGTACAAGAAATCACTACAGAAGTTATTTTAAAAGAATGATACTAACCAAGATAAAAAAATCTAACAACAGTTAAATGACAACTGAGTTTGTAAAACATCTGTATAAATGCAATAGCAGGATAAGAACTTCTTGCAGTGATTCCAAAGTAAGCATAACACTATGAAATAATCCTGTAACAACTGCATTGTAACAATGACCTTCCCAAATGGAAAAATGAACCAAACCAACTTGCTGTCTTGGGTCTCGCTGGAGCTAAACCCATTTCAGTGAATTTCAGTTCATTGTGATTGGTTCTATATCTCTTTTGGTGAGGCTGGTTGTTAATCCAATATTAATGTCATTTCACTTAGAAAGAAGCATGCATTTCCAATAAAAATAATGGAGGGGGAGTTCTTAAAGTAATTGTCCTTTATTAGGCAGAATTGATAGACTAATGTAACCCTTCAAAAGGCTAGTTGCTTTCCTTCTGGAGGAGATATGACTGCTCATATCCTTTTGTATAGTTGAATTTTATGCCACCCATCTGTTTGCTAACAGCAGAGCAGCTTTGCTGACCTCAGCTACAACAACCACAGGTGCTTTGAGACCTCTTGAGTTCAACAGAAACTTGGGTGCCTTTATATGCTAAAGATCTGCTGTTGCTTTTCCTCTTCTGAGTGTTTTTTGTTTTGGTTTGGGTTTTTTGGTGGTTTTTTTTTCTTTTTTTTTTTCAAATTCTGCTTACACTAGTGCATTTTATTTGAATCAAGATAGGCAGAAGAGACTTCAAAGTAAATCTGAGGGTGGAATATCTTTCTTGTCTCTGAAAATAGTTTCCTTTTCCTGAACTAAACCACAGATTGGAATCTTTAGTATTTCTTTACTACTTTGAAAATATGTGATATCACAAGTGACTTGGATTAGCTGAAAGGTTTGGTTGGAGGAATCCTAAATTATTGAAAACACAAAATTTTTTTATTGGGTCAAAGGAAAGAAAAGGTAGCTAGAAGGTTATACTTTTTAAAACTGCCAAGACTTTGTCTTCAGCAATTTTCAAATAAATGATACTTAAAAAAAAAAAAAAAAAACAAAAAAAAACCAAAAACAAAAACAAAAAAAAACCCACAACAAAGAACACACACATACACACACACAAAAAAAAAAATTACAAAACTCCACCTCTTCCATCTGAAAAAATTGCTGGCCAATTCCATTTCAAAGACTAGGTGGTTAAGGGAGTCCACCCTTAACTTTGAATTTCTGCTCAGTATTTGGAAAAGATCTCTCACATTTACAGTGGCGTACAGTACAAAACAATTGTACTTACTTTTGCTCATGATAAATATGAATGGACAAACTTGTCTCATATTATGGATAGAGAACCTGTCAAATTTGCATGTTTGGCCAAATAACAACATTTTTGCTTCCTGTCTTGAATAACAAGTATGACACCTATTTTCAGAGTCCTTGTTGCTTCTGACACACAGAGGGATATGGTCCTAAATAAATGCCAAATTGTTAGAGTCACGCTGAGTGGCCACACATAGTGCAGTCTACTGGACTACTTATTTCCACCGCTTCTAATGTAGGGAAGAGCAAATACACTATGTTCTGCATGCCCAGCCTTTGAAAAGTTAATTTCATTCAACAATTTTCATTCATTCAACAATTAGCCAATTATGATTGCCATGTCATAGTGAAATTTGGTATAATTCTCTTGTTTTATTGGTTTCCTATCATATTTAAATACAGTGTTTTACAAGGACATGTTATATTAATCTGCAGTTCATTTAGCAACTTACAGGGCTACATTTTTGAAAGAGCCCTGCATTTTGTATTCTTCAGGCAGGTGAGTTGTCCCTGTAGGTTTATCTGAGGACTACAAGTTTTTCAAAAGTTCTGTGGAGTGGGGATTTTCTCCTCCCTCTGTCACATCAGTGGTTAACATCCTCTATTCTGAGGGCAGTTGAAATCTAAGAGGAACTCTAACCCGGCCAGCATGAGGAGCTACTGCAACACGTACAGGACATGCTGCTGTGGGAACTCCTTGTTTGCTACTGTGAACACATCTTTTTTATACAACTTGCTTATAGTCAAGGTACTGAAGAGGCAGTTTCTGACAGCAAAATGTTATTTCTCTGATAATGATAATTACATTAGAAGTGCTGGCTTAAAAATATTCATACTCCAGAAACTCAGGGTCTCAGATTTAGAAGTCTCAGTCCCACAAAACTATGTTTGATGAATGTTCGTGTTGAAGTCAAATCTGGGTGCTGAGACAGATCTCAGCTTGCCCACACACAAAAATTAAGATGCAGTTCAGCAACAAACCACCGGGTGGTTTAAGGGGCTCTCTGGATACTGGTGAAATCTCAGTCAGTTACAGCACTAACATCTGCTCTTTCCCTCTCTCGCATCCAACATGATGCTTAGAGATCAAACTGTGCCACCTCCATCCCAGGGATGTTGTCCTTTCACTGCCAGAGGAACATGGTGACATCACATACAGCAATCACTGAGGTCACTGTCACCACTGGTGATTAAAATAGGTGTGAGATAATCTGAACCAACACAAGTGTGGAAGCCAGAATATTTCATTTTACCTTGTGAACAATATAATTCAAACTGACAAACTTTCAGGATTTAGCTTGGAACAAAACTGCAGCCTTTGAGAAATGCCTTGGCATTAAGATGAATGCTGTCCTAGCTAATATTTAGCAGAAACTTGAAATCCCTTTGGGGCACTTACTGTTACTTATTGTTTCCATTATATTATCTAATATTTTAATACAGAGGCCAAGATTTCCAAGAGGAATTTAATGCTTGCTAGGAGCCACACTGAAACACTTCAGAGATGCCTAAATGGAAATTTTGCTTTGCACTTTTTGGAAGTCACATCCTTCAACAGAAAACCTGCAGATCAAAGAGCTCCAAATTGTTATACACTCTCAAAACCTTGTCACAAACAGTCAATATACAATGACTGGATGCAGAAAAGTAAAAATAAAATTATAAGGGATATTAGAGATCATGAAAAATTAAGAAGCTTCTGTACTTTCCTGTTATAATTATTACTTTTCAAGAATTACTGGGTTTTGGATTTTCATTGCAAATTTCACTACCTCAAAAGAATTTATCACTGCAAGCACAGTAACACAAAACCAGGGAAATAAATGGTTTCCTGACCCTCAGCCCAGTGCTTGGGCTGTGAAACCAAGTGGGTTGTCAGCTTTCTCTATTTGTGAAGACCAAAATTCAAACAACAGCTTTAGAAGTATCTCCTCCTTCTCACCCTCTCCATGAGTGTAATTAACATCCTGTCCTGTCCCTGGGACAGTTACAGTATTTACCAGAAGTAAAATGTTTACATATACAGTGTGTGTTAAAATCAAGCATATTTGATTACCAATCCTGCCTTCCTGACTCTTGCTCTTTCTTCTCTGCACTGTTGCCTGCTGGCATTGTTGTGTCCGAAATCCTTCTGAAACCACTTAGTATTGATCAGGTATAATGATGCCACATACCAATGTAAATATTTCCCAAATACAATTGGAATCATTCCTTACCTATACAACTATCTCCTCTGAAACAGATGGGTTTTTCAATTTAATTAATGTTTAAGGTTCTTCTGGTTTGTGATATGAGTTATTGCACTCTGAAGGAAATTAAAAAAAGATCATTAGAAGAAGACTTGTAAGACTGTTAACACGTCTACTCTTCTGAAGTGAAAAGCATAGAGGAAAAATAAATGTACAGCCCATTTAGATCTTAATATATCAGTGCTTTTGTAAAAACACTATTTGTTTCATTTTCTCAAGCATTTCTATAACGTTGGCACTCACAGGAAGCTTACTGGTACAGACAGAAAAGTCTTGATTAGACGGTTCATTAGCAGCAAGGTACAGAATACTAATTGCCAATTTTCATCTGCATTGACAAGGTCTGACCTAGCATTCATTTGACAATGGAATTGCTTCCCTGGCAATGCTCCCTGCTTCCCTGCTTCCCGATCCCTACTTCCCAGCCACACACAGTGCAATAAAAGCATGTTATTTCATAAAAACTATGCAAAGATGAGAACAAGTGAATCACATGCTATTGAGTTATGCAGGTCCCAGGGGAATCCTGTCATATCTTACACAGACACTTTGTGTTGTCTACCTAAGTGTAAAATACTCAGGAGAGACTTTGTATGAAACAACAAAAGCACTTAAACTCCTTGCCAGCAAAATGCAGTAATTTGAACAGCATGCACCTTAGTTCCTGTGAGCAAGTATGAAGTGCTTCAAGCAAACACTACTTGAAATGCATGTCATTGAAAATGCACTTGGCAGTGAAGGTGGGATTATTTGGCTCAGTCACTCTTCCACACTTCTGCGAAATCACCAACCTGTTCCTGACTAATTGCCAGTGCCTTACTTGCCAGTGAACAAAAGGATTCAATAACATCTTCAGGTTAGTCAGCATCAGGTGTTTTGTTAATTCACATCTTCCACTTGCAAGGAAATTTTACACTTCATGTTAATTATCTAACTTTTCTAATTTCTGTTCAATTTGTAGTTTAGATTAAAACTACCAAAACATTTTACAGACTGGAAAATAGGTAGCAATTATTTAAGAAAATTATCTATAAATATATTTGACCTAGAAGGCACAGGATGGTGTCAATAAAAATTGCACTTTAAATTGGAGCAACATTGAACAATCAGAAAACAACATGCTTAGCAGTGGGAGGCAGAAGATACACAATTAATTAGTACTGCTGTCATCTGAAATTTGAGAACAATGCTTATGTCAGGAAACAAAAGATGTTAGATAAAGAAACTTGTTGGACAGAATTGAGTAAGATATTTTAGAAGAGATGACACTGACTAGTATAATCACACTGCTCCATAATTATTCCAACGAAGCAATCAGAATGGAAAATGTACCACTCAAGTGAAAGCATATAGCAATATGAGCCCTTTTTCCCTGAGAAAATAGCATAGCCTCTGACTTTTATGACTGAAGAATCTTTTCAAAGCTAAGATGTAGTGAGAAAGCATGGAAATTACATTTAGATATTATGTTTCACTGTGTAGAGATGATATGCATACAGAAATTTGAACCTGCTCATGTAGGCAACTTCAAGGAATTAGGGCAGTTATAAGTTAATCTGTTTTATTCCTCACTAAATTCTGAGATATGTATAGCTCATGAAGAAGAAGAAACACTTGAAAAAAGGCATTGAGAAACACAGCTAAGTTTCAAACAGGTTGAAAAAGCAAAGAGCTTTGGTTATTCTGAAAGAAATCACAATGTAATAACTTTCAAGAGACCTAACTTGTTCATACACTTGCTGCATGTTTTGTAATTATGATGGAATTACACAGCAGGTTAATTCCAATATCAACAGGTATAACACACTATAGTAAGTTCTCAGACCAATGACATATCTTCATGTCTCAGAACTGCTAAAGTTTAGAGTACAGATTTTACAAATACTTGCATAATTTTCATACAGATTTTCTGGATGCAACTGTTTCCTTGCTATACTTACCATATATTCCTCAGAACTGAAAATTTCCTATTTGCTTAAATTTTGTGTTTGTCTTTTTTAATATTTGAAGAATTTTTTTCCAGATTGATTATTATATGAATCTGTAGTCTTCAGACCAGCTATATTCTGCCAACTGTTGGATGCATGCCTTCTTCCCTAAATTTCTAGATTAGTACACTGTTTCTCCAGAAAAGGTGAAATTATTTTAATCAGCAGTTATAAGCATAGTAAGATGACATAACAAATTCCCATTAATGGAGACTATTTCAATTTTAAAAAAAAAAAGTTCAAAATTTTATCAGAAAATGTTGTTCTAAGTAAGTTATATAATGACAGATTTAAATAATGGTGCACTTAAAGGAGGCAATCAACACTGACTCAGCTGCATAATTTAGCCCAACAGAAGAATTCCCAGATGACAGAGTAGTATTTTCATGCTCACATTGTAATGCTTATCTATTTTACTGGATAATTTCAAACAGAAACTACACAGACAGATGGCAAGGAGAGGAAAACATTCAAACAACTGTAAATGTGAATATAAACCAAAGGGGATTACAAAAGTGAAAGAGCTGAAAACTACAATTCTCTACTTAATTATATTTAACTTGATAGTTATTTAAGTACTTTCCACTAGGACCCCTGCTCATCACGATGTTCATAGCCTATGACATTTGGCCAGGAAATCCAACCTGGGATGCCACTGGAGAGACCAGAGCTGGCAGATGGAGTGAGGAGGCTCCCTGGGAAGCAGAGGTGGTAGAGCAGCTGCTGCTTGGAGAAGGGGAAGAGGGTCTGAAAAGATGTGCCACAGGGCCAGCAGTGGATGATTGCAGCTGCACAGGAATGAGATAGGAAAGAAGGAAGAGCCTTGCAGCAGGAGAAATTGAAAATATTTTCAGTTCACTGAGCTGAATGAGTGGATGTGAAAGTACCTGCCTATTATAAACAGCTTTTGTTAATTCATGTTTTTATCAACAGTCTGCTACCTACTCACCTGAGGCCTTCAGCATATGCTTGACTTTCTGTCTGCTTAGTTCAGCTAAGTGTATACATAAAGTTAAACTCATTATCAAAGGCTTCCTGAACTTGGGATTAAGATTTCTCTGAAATGGAAAGGACAAAAGACAATATCAATGTATTGACCATTATCTGTTTTACAGTAGCATAACATAGCAATTGCCAAGCAGATTTTTCAGGCTGTTCCTGGGTTTGGGAATGCCTGGTTTCTGCACAGAGGCAAGGAGGGAAGGTGCCAAGAGCCAAGAAGACTGGTAGAAGTGAAGGTGGTGGAAAGAGGAGATTCACTGCCAAACAGGCAGCTCATCTCTGTCTTGGCCTCAGAGCTGGAATGATGCTACAGCAGTCACAGCTTACCCAGAGTGAACATACAAACTGGGTTTGTGGGGTGCCAGAAAGGCAGTGTTTAGACTGGATCATAGCACTCACTGCAGCTGCTGTGGCTGTGGCTGTCTTCCCTCATTTTTGCTGCTGCTAGACCAGGCTGAAGCTATAATGTCTGTGAACAAAGTTGTGATCAATGGATGAGGCACTGGACACTGAGACAACTTTGGGCAGAAACAGAGTGCAGAGTGAGGAGGCACCGTACTGTGCTGCCACAGCAGCTGGGGAAGGCTCCCCGAGTACTGGTGGGGGCACACTGGTGGCACTTGCACCAGCCACAGCTGTTTTAGGCCAGCTCTGGCTCAAAACAGTCCATCCCCTGTCTCCATTGCCTTCTCTTATCAATCCTACTGTATCTGATTCTGTAAGTGACTGGCTCCTCCGGGAGCAGTTCAAGATTACAACACAACCTGATGAAAATCAGAGGTCCTGTGCCAGCTCCCAATTATTGTGCTTTTTAGTGAGTCCAATGTAAACGATAACAACAACAAAAAACAACAGAAAATACTGTGGAAAAGAACTGGCTAACACCTAACTACTAAAAAGACTGAGAACGGGGATGTTTAATCTTTTCACTTCATGTGCTAATGACGTGAGATACAGAAAAAACTCCGCAAGTAGAAGTGTTTGTTAGCTGACTGTGCAAGAAAGCATCAAGTGTTTACACAATGTATTAGGAGGTGTCGTGTAATGGGGCTTTATTCGCAGATAACGAGTGATGTATTTTGAGCGGCTAAGAGCGCACAGAGCCGTGTCTGCGGTGCGGTGGCAGCCAGGCAGAGTGCACCATTCCCCACACAGTTCCGCAGCAGACAGCGGGGAAAAGACTCCAGTCCAGCTCGCAGACAAATCTACACCAGGTTTGAAAAGTCACTCTGACCTGCCGAAGTAAAACCTTAACAAGCACAACTGCCTTTTGAATCGAACTCTGCAGGTTTGCAGTGAGGAGGCTGATGAGGGGCACAGGCAAAGATGGCTTGTAGGGCGCTGGGTGCCTTGGGTATGCCCTTAGTTTCAGACAGGAGGAGAAAGCAGTGAGGATCAGCACCAGACCTTCGGACAACAGGCAATTCAGCGGAGAATGTCCTATCAAGATGAATATGGCTCATTCAAGAATTAACTCTCTACTCATCTTCTACCTCAGTTTTTTGCTGTTCATCCATTTAAAAAGTAAGATTTGCATGTTTTCTTATTGTTCTGACATGTCCTCTGGGTAGATGGTTAGACATGCACTTCTAGCAGGAAGCTTGTGTTGTCAGAAAGCTTTAAAAATTTCGTGGAGATGCCAAAAAGATTTGGTCCATGAAACTAAGTTGTATGAACTCGTTGTTTGATAGCTTTCCCGATCCCTATGCTTAAACTTTTTTTTTTTTCTTTTTTAATGAGTAATGAAAGCATTTTGTTGCTTCACATGTTGAATTTACAGCAACAAATTATTCTGCTAAAAATGTACCTATACTTTAAAGTCTGCTTTTTGATACCATTCATTCAGTAAATTTAATCCTTTCTGATTAAAATCTAATGTATCCTTTTCTAAAGCTGTTTATGTTATGTATTTTAGTAGTACTGCTTTATTGTATATGTTTGGGGGTTTTTTTAAATTACAACTTCTAGAAAAAGCAGTTATTAAACAACTGTGATATATTTGGTGTTCTAAATATCTCCATTAAGAGGGAGCATGAAAGTCCAACTATTTTTGTAGAGAAAATGTTCTCGGGAGACTTCCTCATAAACAGAAGTGTGCAAAATAGTGGGAGTCACAATGGGTTTCCTTGATAATTGTGTCAGATGGTTGAGAGTAAATACAAACCAAGGAGGCTAAATGGCCTCAGCTGGTGAGGCTGATATATGTGTATGAAAAGCAGTAGCTCTTGAACATATTTAAAATGAAGATAGGCAGGCTGTGTGCCTGAGGAGGCTGTTTGATTGGTGTCTGTTGAATGTGAATAGCAGTAAGACAAAGCTTTGAGCAGCTGCCATTGAACAAGAAGACTTGGCATTAGCGTACAGTGTTGTGTAATCTGGGTCACCTTCTGTTGCTGCATCACTCAAATTGTTACTTGGACAGTTACAGTCCAAAATAAATTAGAGACTAAAAAGCAAACAGATGCAGTTGGATCAACCAGCACTGAAAAAGTAAAAATCCCACACTTGAAGATATAGTAAAAATATGCAATGTTATAGAAACATTGTTTTATTCTAGTAATATTGTTTTTTTTAGTGGGGGATGGTGGAGTGGGGGTGGGAATGTAGTAATGTGAATGAGGGAAGCCAAAGTGCTCTTTCTAAATTAACTCACAACAGGACATACTCTGGGGGGCAGGGGAGAAAAAGAGAGACTGGATCTTCCACTTTCAAAAAGCAATTTTTAAAGTCTGCACATTGTAGGATGAACAACCAGAAAGTCTCTAAGACAGAGTCTGCTATCTAAGTCAAAGAAAGTAATAGGAATGGTGTTAGTTAGGAAAATTTAATTTATACATGAGGCAGGTAAATTGGAACAAAATGTGAAAGCTTTGGGAAAGGGAATAGAAAGTGAAGCACTTAAAAATTAAAAAGGTCTCATTAAAAACATCATGCACAAAGAAAGCACTGCTGGAATGTAAACAAGATAAAAAGTCCCCAAGAATCAGTTTAAAGAAAGAAGATAAATACAAGTTCTGGCTCTCACCTCGGGCAAGCTCTGCTCCATGCAGGATGCCAAAGGAGAGAAAAATAATTGTATGTCATTTTATGCCTTTTCCTTAGCCCAGTTAACTGGGATGACATCTCAGATGTGGCAGGAGTGTTCTCTGGGTTACAGCCATATGGCCAGTCTCAAGCAAGAGGCTCTTCAGTCTTGGAGGATGCTCTTTCTCAGGTAGATTGGTGGCTGTTGCAAAACTTTGTAATACAAATTGATGTATCAGGATGAGCAGCTACATCGGGACCCAGAACCAGTCTCATATCTGTATCTATCAGTGCTCTGTATTTAATGATGTTGACAGGTGTTTTCTCTTGAGAAAGTTTGTACACCATTTAAAACTGCTAACAGTTTCTGTTCATGAAAATGTAACTGTGAACAGATAAGACAGCAAAAGAAGCAGGAAAAATTGACTGTAATTACTTTCTTACTTAAAAATTAAAGTTGAGAAAGACCAAGACAGAAAAGCGGAGAATAAAATGGAACAGAAGTGATTGCTGATATTTATAAAAGTCTTATCAGCCATTATATATTTAAAATCAATTTACTGGACTTGTCTTCCCCTAAAGGATTCTAATCATAGGTCCTGTTAAAGGCAGGACCTTCCTTCTAACTTTATTCTAAACAACTTGGGAAATAAATAGTATTTAGAAGCCAAGAGCATTGTATGCAAACATTCAATGCAAGTTGAGTTTATGTAATGTTTTGTGAACATAATTTATTTCTAAAAATCATACCAAATTAACTACTCACAGAAAATTAATCTGGGGGCATCCAGAAACGGTCAGTTCTGTTTGAGGAGGGACCATGAATCATTGTGTACAATAGTTGAGAAACACGTCCCAAATTCAGAACAGCATTGATAACTAATTGCTGCCATACTATTGTGTAATGGGAATTGCAAGTATGAAACTGTGGGCAGAGTTGCTTATGAAATACAGTAAAAGATACTGTGACAAATACATGTATATTTACACTACACTTTGGGAAGTGATTGTCTGAAGTTCAGAATCTTTTATCAACATCCAACTATATTTTTTTTTTTTAACAAGTTTTACAATGGATTATCTATCACTACTGCAAAATTTACTTTCTTTAAGCAAAAATTCAGTAAAACAATATTTTAAGTTCAAAACTATTGCCCAGATAAGCTGTAGATGCCCCATCCCTGGAAGTGTTCCAGGCTTCATCTAGCAGAAGGTATCCCTGCCCATGGCAGAGGGTTTGGAACTAGATGATGTTTAAGGTCCCTTCCAACCCAACCCATTTAGTGATTATATTTTCCTCTATTTTAGTGACTTTGTGACCTTTGAGCAGAGCTGAAAAAAAATATTATTTACTTCAAAATAGTTTTCCCAGATGTTCATAAATTAAGAATGGAATTTGATTTGTGAATGCTGTTAATGTGAGCAAAATATCTGAGCTTCACTTTCAGCCTTTTCGCACCCCTCTGAGATGCTGGCACTATGCAATTTTTCCCCGCAGACAAGAACTCTTAATTTCTTGCAACTATTCCCATTACTCACAAAACTTCTAATTACTGCTTAATTACTGTGTCAGGAATAAAGCTCTGTTTATAAAGAGACTTGTGGTTTTGCTCACACTGCTCATCCCTCATGCACACTGAGATGATGCAAGTAACTTTCCAGAAAGTATTGTTAGGATGCATGTTTGATGAGTTCATAGCCCATTCGGTACCTCGGCAGCTCCTCATTAGCCCATCGTGGAGCCTGTCGGAGCTGCACTCGGCAAAGTCTGAGCACAGGCACCAGAAGCCCCGCAGCTCTCCCTCTCTCCTGGCTCTCATACATTGCATCTGTGGCATATCAAAAAAATTAAATATCTTTCAGATGTTTGCCGTCATCTTCAGTGAGTTAAAAGCAAGAGCTTCTAGACCCAGTTGTAAGGGTGCTGGGTTGTTTTGGTTTGTTTTTGTTTTGGTTTTGGTTTTTGTTTTTGTTTTTTTTCCTTTTAATTTATATATTGTATTATGGATAACATCTCCATTTCTAGAATGAAATGAAGTCTTAAGAATGAAAAGTAGTAATCCTGTAACTTTAAAAATGGAAGTAACTTCTGCAAGATGGACTTATTGTGTGAAAATGGCATTAAGAATATCCCAACCACACCTGTATTTGAGCTTTTCAATAAAAAATCTTACAAGTCATCCTTAGGGTGCTACACTTACCATTCCAATAGCAGAGCAAGAATACCAGGTTACAGACCACCTCTCTGCTGTTTCCTCTGTACAATGGGAAGAGTCAATGCTGAGAGCCAATGGAAGTTAAACATTTCCCCACATGCTGTTTAGTCACTCAGAAATTACAATGCAAATCAGCAGCTTCAGAAATTTAGCCCACAAATGACCCTGATTTAACAATACATGATAAACCACTGAATGATATATTCACAGTCATGGGACAGAAAGGGAATTCTGTAGTAAGGATCAATCTCTGTAAGCAGGTGCTGTTTGTGACTAATGGAGTCTGATAGGGAAGAAAAGACATTGTGCAAAAGGGTGTTTTATCATTCATACTATTCATGGTCAACCAGCAGCACACCTCACTCAGATCTTGAAACACTGATATATTATGCCGCATCCATGATAATGTACTGGAGAAACCAATGCTGTAATGTTAAAGCATGTCACACAAGCAGAGGATATGAACCTAATGTTTTATTCTATATATAAACCTGTCAAAGGTGTTTCCACACAAAGTTTACATATCTATTTTTTTTCCCCTTGTGTTACTTTTGATAAATTCAAAGCACCTAGGGAGTCCTTTCCGTGAATCTCTACACCTTTACCTATCTGCAAGAGGAAACTCAGAAAAAAAACCCAGTACTGCTTAGAGAATGCTCAAATTTTTATGGTCAAGTTGGGTTCTTCTCTACTGAAAAGCTGTAGGGAAAGGCACATATTTCGCTGTTATGTGTTGACAGTAAAATGACACGTAAGACAGAGGAGAGTAATCAACCCACTATTCAGTAGTGGCTATATCCAGTTTTGAGTGCTGCTGTGAGCAGGAGATAGGCAATTATGAAAATGCTGGAAAGGGACAGCAAAAATAGGAAGATATTTAGAAAGATGTTCCCTATGAGAAAGGGTCACAGGAAAGGAAGCGTGAGGGAAGGCATGATTACAATCTTACCTATACAGAAGAGAATGGCAATCAAGGATGGCAATGAGATCAGTTGCTCCCTGTGACCTCTGGAAGGGCAGGCTATGTAAAATAATAGATTCCGTGTGCATCAGGAAAGATTTAAGTGAATTTTCCCACCTCAAGGATAATTAAGACTCTGTATCAGAATGTTTTAATGCATGGCTTAGATAAATATCTGCCAGAGATTGTCTAGACTGTTTCGCAGCTGGTGTTACACAAATGAAGGGCAGTCAGCACCATCTTGGGGGTGATCTGTGAAGACCTCAGGTGACAGAGACCCAGAGAAGCACAGATCCCTCCTTACCCAAGGGGCTATGGTGGCACTGAGACTCCAAAGCAGCTCGGGCTGAGAGAGCAGATGGTTCCCTTCCCTTGTGCACCGCAACTGGGGATTATCTGCTGTTCAAAACAAAAGCAGCCCTGAACTCCGCCCTGTGTGTTGCATTAGCAATAAAGTTGTTGCCTAAATCTCAGTGAGAAAATAGTTTACTCTCATTCTTTGAGACATCAAGTACCTACTCTTAATTTTTTGGTACCCTAGACTTTAAATAAGCACTTTGGATATTGAAGGCACTAATTGCAATAAGGTCAGATAGTACCCCATGGTAAAGATCATGTAGTTTGATTTCTGGATTTTAGAGTGAAATAACTTGTATTTTTACTTGCATTTTGAGGATAGTTGATATACTGGCAAGTATGATGCAAGAAAATATAATTAATGAATGCATTAATAATAGTATAATTTTCATGGTTAGAAACCTGAAAATGAATGGAAAACATGGGTTGCCTACTGAGCCTAAATTTTTTAGCCAGCTTCTCACTCCATATAAAAATGTGATTCAAGACTAGAACTTACTGCACCAAAACAAAAAGCAGTAAAATCCTAGGAAACTGTTTTAACTGGCATTTCTGGATACAGTGCAACAAATTAACATTGTAGTAGCAGTCTTCCTTCTGCTTCATCTAGGAGAAGTTTAACATTTTATTTTCATTTCATTATTTTTTATTTTCACTTATTTAAAAGAGCATCAAGGTTTTAAAAATATACATGTATATCCAGCCAGCTACCAAGCAATAAAAGGATACAGTCTTAGTCCATGTTCCTTAAATCCTGATTAGAGTGCATTCTCTCTAATAAATAAGTTAGAGAAATAGCAACTTAAGTGCCTTTGATCCTGCCTACAGGGGTTTGCACACAAAGGCCTCTCAAGGCTATTTCTACTTTTGGTTTGGTTTGTTGTTGTTGTGATTTTTTGTTTTGTGTGGGTTTTTTTGGTTTTTTTTTAATAATTCACTTCTCATCATTAAGAAAATCATTTAGACAATGCCTTAATCTCTAGGCAACCTTCAGTAATCCCCTTGCTCTTTGTGGTGGCCCAAAAAGGAGAAAAAGGTCCTGATATTTATATTTTCTAAGGGAAACCTTTAAAACTAACTGAGTTAACTGACTGAGAGTCACAGACAGTAGGCAGCAAGGAGATAAACATTACATATTATTTTCTAGATTGGTATTAATGATTAAATTGTTTGGTTTAGACACTGACATGTTTCATCAGTTCTCACCATACATTTCTGTTTCCTCAGCCATTCCCAGTGCTGTATCATATGAAGCAGTCTCACACCAGCAAATAGCAAATAAAAACCCTAACCCAGATAAGCCTTTTCCAAATGAGATTCTTCTGTTTACTTTGTATTGATTATATTTTACTCACCCATAAGTAAAAACAGAACACTGCTTCCATGCCTTGACAAAGACTGCAGCTGACAAGGCTCTCGCGGGCAGGCGGCCGCACGGTGACACGCACCACACAGCTGCCACTGGAGCTCTGCAGGGCTCCTCCAGGCCCAGCTAAATGTCCCACTCTAGGCATCAACAAACCAAGGCTGCTGCAACTTCAGGGTTAGGGCAGCTTCTGCCTGTCTGGAACCTTATCAGCAGAGACAGAAATCAGAATATTTCAAGGGCTAAATATTTCTGTGGGTAGAAAAGGGGCATGGACTACTAACCCATTACACACAGTGTCCCCACTCCAGCGGCTGAGGATCAGGGCATTTGCCTGGTGCATCCTCCTGTGCTGGGATGTGCTGTGCCTGGATAATTGTGGCCTGGGTGGATGCTCAAGGGGCAGGAGAAACTCCTTGCTGCTTTTTACTGCTCTTGCTTGTCTGCCCAAGACTGAGAGTACTGGCATCCTGTTGCCTTAAACCTTTCCTTGAATTATCAGACAGACAAAGCATCTTGAACTGCATTAGTCAGGGGATCTGCAGACAGGATACATTCCTTCAAAGTGCCCTCAATCGCAGTGATTGAGATCAAGCTTGTGGATAAACAAACAAAGCCTTGTACCCATACAAAGCCAGGGACACAATGGCCTGACATTTTCTTTGGTGATGGTTTCTGAGAGGTACAACTATGTTTCTATAGTTTAGGACTACTAAACTTCTGACTGCCCTCCAAAATAAAGCCCCAAAATGCTCTAATTCACATTCAGACTGCCAGGGAAGCTATAGAGTCAGCGTGAGGGGCAGCATACATTAGTCACACTCTTCCTTTGACAGTTCCTGTTCTCCCTTGTTGGGCTTTCCAACAGGGATGTTACAGAGGACTTCATCAGCTCTTTCTTCCAACAAGGGCCCTAGATTTGAATTTGACCGTGACACCTTTCTTTGAATGTGAGCTAGAGGACTTTTAAAACAACATAATTTGACAGGAAGCCAAAGCCAGGACTTTAATAACGACAGTCATCAGTCTGCAAGAATCCAAGGAACTCAAAATTAAGTAACCTGCACTGACAGATTACTCACAGCAGGGAATCCAAAACTCCCACTGTATTAATCTAGTCTTGAAAAGACATCTGTATACAGCAGTGGCTTCAGATATGTTTAGCTAAACTTCGTGGCAATTTGTAGGTACTTTAAAAGCAGCTGTGATACTGTTCCCAGTATGACAAACCATCATCCATGGATCTGAACACAGTAAAGTGTCCACACAGCTGAGAGATTGGGCTCTGTTATCAGTGAAGAGTCTGCAATATAACTCACCAACCTCCTAACAGCTGGAAAGAGAACCTCTGAGATTGTGAAATAATACATGTTAACTTACTGCTGCTTGGACATCAGCCACCTGTGCCACAGGAAGGACGTAGCTGTGCATGCACCATGCTGAACCCAGGCTCATGCTGAGAGGCAGAGCACATTAGATCAGGCACTGTGCTCTGCTAGTGCAGCTACATGGCACCTGGATTAGAGCTGGCTCAATGCAAAGAGGAGTTCTGTCTGCACCCACCTACCTGTACCTGGTTATTTATACAGGCATCTTTCCAGAGTGTCTCTCTTAAATGCAAACAGGCAATGCTAAATATACAACAATCTGCCAGTGATCCTATTTTAGTGGGGTGGAAGAGTAAGCTGGAGCTGAGAATTGCAAATAGAGATCTGGAAATGCTAATTATGAGCCACATGAGATGCATTTCAATTGGAATGGCCAAGATACAGCCATATGGTATGTCGTGCACCTTTGAGTCTGCTCACTCCAAGGGCTGTAAGAAGGGCAAAACCCCTGTGGTCTGACACAGTGTAAAGAAACCCTACTCTTCTCCAGCAGCCCCTTACCTTTCTTTAATAGCCTCATAAATAAGGTACGGAGAGAGAAGTGTGTAAGATAAGCAAATAGAGGCTGCATAACAAATGGAATGTGCAAAGACAGTGAGAGAAGAAGCCAGAGAATCACACTGATATATCAGAGATTACATCAGAACTACTAAATGGAATGAAAATATGTAAGACTCCTGTAGGATCTTCGTTTCCCTGTTCAGTCTTAAAAGCAGAAGTTAGAAGAATTTTGAAAGCCAAACTCCACTGATTCCCACCTTATAATGTAGGAAAACAGGAAATGATAATCCAAGCCTCCTTGATCACTATTGGTATATGTATTTGGAGCAATATATATGACAGCAGAATGAAAATAGTCACCTCTGCAATACAACTGCTAAAAGAAAATATCTGGCCAATATTTTGTAAGACTCACCAATTCAGACTTTTGAGCTAAACCCATCCCTTTTCTCACATTAAACACAGCTGACAATTGTAATTCGTTATTCACTACTAATGGTACTGAACATTTTGCAAGCCTCAGTCCATGTAAAAATGCCCTCTACTTGATATAACAAGAACGATCTGTTCTGTTTTCTCTTGAGTATGTCTTAAATGTCTGATTCAATTTATCTAACATCTACCCATTTTGGAGCTCATGGAAAACTGCAAGAAGACTAAAGTGACTAAAATCAATTGCCATTTTAACATTCAAAAGGCTTTTTCCAAAGAACATCGGATTTTCAGAAAAACAAGTAGACAACCTGGAACTTCCATGATTTTTCACAGTAGCAAAGTGACAGGACTGAAAGGTGTTCGGAGCAAAACTTTAATGGAATCAAACAGGAGAAGAAAGGATTTATCCTGGACACCTTTGAAGGATCTGGATAAAAATCCTTCCTACAGACTGACCAAATTATCTCACCAGTGATGGAAAGGAGTAAGAAAGGGAGAAAATGCAGTCCTCTGCACACAGCAGAACAAAATCAGATCAACTTCCACATCACCTCTACTGTAGCCTTAAAGCCATAAACACTCCTTCAGATCTTTCATTTTGTTTGAGGACTTGCCTACCAGTTCATAGATTCATGCAGGCACTTTCTGTTCCCACAGATCTTTGTAAGCATTCTCACTGCCCAGTGACCGAGGAAAATACCTTACAGTAGCCCTGCTGTATCCCCAGCTAACATCTCTGAGCTGGCAATGGTTTTGCTGCAATAAGATACGCACATGCTGTAGGAACCTCTCTTATTCCACAAGTAGCACTGAGAGGAGTTGATTTCAATTGCATTTATTCTGGTTTAACTTCCCAAGTACACTCATTTCAGTGAAGATGTTACTGTGTTATGTCCAGCAAAGATCAGCATGGCTTTTCTTATGAAACCAGGAAGTCAGTGCTTGTAAACAAGAGTGGTTTCTTTTCATGGAGATGGAGAATGATGCCTTTTGAGAAATCTGAGATGCACCAGAAGTAGACTACATTCTTTAAACTTGATTTAAGACTTGGATTGGCTGATAACAATGACTCTGCTCATTATATCCCAGCTCTTGCAAATGGAAACTGTTATTACACTTTACAGGGATTTTTGTGTAACTGATAAGCAGCATCAGAAATGTATTTGGATCCCAAATTGCATAATTTCTTCTTTGAGCTAACACAGAAACATGTTCTAGAGGAAGCTCACACAATGACCTGCCAACGCTTAATTAATTGTTCTTCAGTTTCAGATATGCTGGGTCAACTTTTCTACAGATGGGAACTGTTACCTTACTTTTATTAGTATAACTACAAACACCCAGGGAGCTGAGAGACTGATTTTCCTGTCTTTTAAACCTGCACATCTTTTATGCCACAACTCTGAATCAGCCTGAAGAATTCTGGGTCTTCATGGGTGACTGCTTCTTTTCTGCAATCACTGACGAGTACCAACACTTCCATTAACCACAGGCATGTGGTTACGCATGCTTACAGTAAACCTGGCTTTCCAAAACTAAGAAATTTGTATTAAACCATTACAAAAAGTTCCGAGAAGTAGATGTATCATAGACAATAAGTGCTGAGCTTTCTGTTCTAGCTGATGCAGTGAGTTGGATTAGGTGATCACCAGAAGTTGCTTCCAACCCTATTTCATGTGAACAATTTTCAGTATAGCTGAGCCCACTTTAGCTGAACCCAGTTTAGCTTTACCAGCCAATGCTGCCAAAGCAGTCATTTCAGGGCATGTACCAGAAGTGCTGTCCCATCAACTTTGGAACATTTATTACCATTCAGTAATAAAAGATCATTAGGGTTTGTTGGAAGTTGACAGAAAAATTGGGAAGTGGAAAGTATGAGGAAAGAGCCTGCAATGTATATTTCAGACNAAAAAAAAAAGATAAAAAAATCAGTTACTAGAGTCATTGAAAACAAAGTCTCCACTGTTACCACTCTAGTGCAAATTTGGTGACTATGTGTTCAGGACCCCCTGAAGAGAAGTAGGAATGTGAACATGGCCCTGAATAAGTCCCCACACTCAGAAATGTATCCTGATACCAAGAATGAAAAGAGTCTTAACACAGGGGAAATTCCTATGTGCAGAACAGAGCTTGAATGCTATAATAAATGCTCAGCTACCACAGGGACATCTGTCAAACTTGTCACTCATCTTTAGAATAGGTATAGCGTTTTTAAGATCTTGAGCTCAATAAGAGGTCCAGTGATTCAGCCTTTCATACCACAGTCATGCCCTATTCCAGCTATTACATGCCTCATTTCTGTTAATCTTCTCTAATTAGTTCTGCTTCTCAAGTGAAGTCTGAGAATCTAATATTTTTCTGTGCTAATACTAAGGGCTCTCCTTTCTTGTTCAAGGTCAATTCAGCATTTCACCTTGTAAAACTCATTTGTCCTCCTAGCACTTATACTTGGACATTGAGTTTGAGTTTCGACTCTCTCAAAGACATTTACTGACTTTAAAGTTACCATTAAAGGTGTGATCATGCCCAAAGCCAGCAGTCTAGCAAGTATGGAGGAACAAGCTTCTTTTAGATTCTTTCTCTTCCTGGCAAATGTGTAGAGAAAATTTTTCCCCTGAAAAGTTTTTCCTTGTGAGGTATATTGCATGTTTTACAACACATAAGCAGATTGAGCCTCAAAGCCTGCAAGTCGGCAGCACTGCAGTTTTTATAGGTGAGAACGCTGAGCTGGAAAGGGCAAGGTGAATACCTTGCTTGCAATGAGAGAGCTGTGAACACAATCCAAGTGATCTCCCTATTCAAATCACTAAATTTAGATCTTGCATTTCTCACTTCATGTGTTATACACACAGAAGTATATATATACGTATTAGGGGGAGGATACACACACATTTTTCCGGATTTTTGTTGAGCCTGAGAGATCTGTAATATGACAAGCATTTCTTTTTTAATTATAACATTATTGTTTATTCATTCTTACAACAAATGCAGGCAGTTTTTGTGTGTGTGATTTCCATTGCTAACTGCAACAATTTCCCTTTGTATATCACTTCTTTCATTTCCTAACTCTTAGCTGCCTTTTTTGAAGGGACCAAGTCACTAACTTGCCATCCTGTAGTCTTCCCTTTGTAAGGCTTATTGAGATTCAATTACTACTGGAGGCACATGATGGCTGTGGTGTGAACAATAATGGGAGGAGGCATCTGAACCCCAGGCAAGAAACAGTTCTCCAGATGATGCTCCATTCAAAATGGCAGATTATTTTCAGGTTAAAAAGACTTAACTGGTTATGAGGGGAAATACCTTCAGCGATATATAACTTAAACAGCTTCCTCTGAGCACTGTGCTGCAGACAGGGATCAAATTTGCTGTTCATCTAAAGGAGTCACCCAGCTTAGATGCTTTTCTACTTAATGCTGTCATGAACTGCAAATAGGTATAATACAGGAATAGGATAATGATAGAATAGCAACAATTTTTATATGTAGCTATTTCATAAACTACAAGAAGAAAACCCATTAACTATTCAAGCTACTTTCTTTAAAGATAATAAATATATAAATGCAATATATATAAAATACTTAGAATGTTCAATTTCAAATAGTTAACACAATTCTCATATCTGAAAATACTACATCTGAAATATTTTAAGGAGTTTATGGTATGTTATTCCCCAGAAATTCTATGAGTTTATTTTTTCTTAGCCCTCATCAGTGGCATTTATAAGGTCATTTAGAAATCATTGACAACAGGCTATTTATTTCCAGAACTGCAATTAGATTGACTAATGACCATCTAGATTGTCTTCTGTCTGATTATCCTGATCATCAGCAACAGGACAGAAACAGTAAGAAACCCCTTCATTGTCCCCACCTCTAAGGCTGAGGAGAAAAGCACAGCACGTATACCAAGACCAAATTCATAGACCAGTGCTTCCCTTTAAAACCTGAAAGCTGTTCTAAAGGTGAATAGCACATCTGTCTGCATGAACCTTCACCAGACATGATGTAGAGAAGCCCTACAACAGGGATTTGGTGGCAGAATTTAGCCCCATACAACCTGTACATCTGTCCTTTATTCGCCCTTGTTACAAACTGTCATCTTTCTAAGGATATGGCAGCAGGACACTCAGCACCTTGCAATGCTGAACTCTGAATGATGTTAGATCATGCTTTAGACCTATCCCACTGTCAGGGGGCCACAAGGAGAGGTCTTGTCTCATGAAACCTAATAAAGTGTCTTGGAATTGCATCAAGTAGGAAAACCCACAATTTCCTGTAGGTGGGCAATGCAATATCTTTCCATACTGAGATATACTGTTTAGAAAGAAATAATATTTTTTTTTCATCTCTATTCTTTGACTTTCTCAGAAAGTGTGCCTATTGCAAATTAATGTGCCAGAAGCTTAAATCAGAACGGTGCCCTGTTAATGGGGTATTAAGGACAGGAGCATCATCTAGGAGAAGATACAGGAAAAGAGCTGGGGATAAAAGACATCCTTGCAAATTGCTTTTTTAAGTTCTTCTTTAACTCCAAGTTGTCATCCAGACATGTTCATAGTGGAGTAACTTAATTACCTATACTTTATTCTCTCTCTCTTGCTCAGTGCATGGTGACAATGATTTTATCATTGAAATATTTTCTCTACAGAGCACTCTGAGTACTGACAGCTCTTTTCTCTTTCCCTCCTTCACACTGTCACCCTTCTATATTTGCCTTGACACTGTCTTCACATTGTCTTGACATTGTTCTGACAGTTATAAAAACTCAATCACTGCAGCAAACAGTCATGACAATGTGGAGAAGAAAAAGGAAAAGTGTTATGAAAATTGCTGAGGAACTGTGAAGAATTACAGACTAGTGAAAACAAGATCTTGCTTTTTCAAAACCATATTCCTAGTGAGTTTTTAATACAATCTCCTTTATAAAAGTCTTCAGCTAAGGCTGACAAAAGGCTTCTCAAAGAAGTCAGCTGACAGTTACAGACTGTACGTGAAATTCAGAGGTTTCTAAATGAAAATCCCTCTTACTGCTGTGAGTTCAGGTACATTACAGGAGCTACTTCAGCCCATCTCCTGGAGAGCCAGGCATGCTGAATTATTGTGAAATGCTGACTGCTGGAACTTTCCAGCTACACTTTCTCCTAAGTATGCCATTCAAACTGAGGGGAACCAGGAAAGAAAGGTGGCCAAAGACAAAAAAAATCAGGTTAGCTGAAGCTTTAGTTCCCTTTACTAATAATAAAATAAAATTTTGTTTTGTTGGCTTACAACTAAGAAGAGAGGAGCCTATCAAGAAAGCATCACTCTCTATCAGAGTCTAATAAATGTCAAGTACTGTGGTAACAGGTAAAAGATCCAGCACAAGTGGGGAAAATTTAGCAACTGTTTCTTGTGTTGAATTAAACTTCTGAGCAACTTCTTAACTGTTTGGGGACAGTGTGGACATAATGAAGTGGTCTTTACATAGCTCCTTAGCAAAACAATATGCTTCCATTTATCCAGAGAGAAAATCAAGCTTCTGTGTGAACTCACTTGGTGAAGCACCAGCTGGAATTAAGAAAAATGGCAAAAATGAGAGGTCCCCACCTAAGTGCAACTACTTTTAAACTTCCTCTAAATTCTACAGTGGATAGTGATCCTCCAACTGCCTTGACAAACTAAATGACAAACATTTTGGTGCTTCCTTCCTGCACTGTTATGTCTACAAGCAGCTTTTATTATTAATGAAATAATATTTGCTACCATGGTCCAATCAATACCAAAGTGTCCTGAAAAGGCACCACAGCTGGACCTCTAATTAAGTACGATATTTTGTTCCTTTTAAATGAGATGCTGTTTGGGGAGTGCAGTAACAGTGCCTTGTTCTGTTCAAGGTATCTATAATTAATAGCCCCAATGATCAAAGGAAATGTAATCCTAAGAGAAAATGGCTTTTGAGGATCCCTAGGTATTAAATACTGAGAACTACTTCTCAATCTGTTCTGCAGTCTCTCAGCACACTGTGTTCCATGATGCCCTTTGGGATGATAAAAGTTCTATCATAGAGCTCTCTGCAAGAAAATGCTCCCAGCAAGATAGTCACTAGATATTTACCATGTATTCATTACTACCATAAAATCTTCCTTTTTTTTTTTTTTTTTTCCTGGCCAGGCCTTTACTGTCATGCAGATCTCATTTATTTATTTGCCATAATTTGATGTAAAGCAGGGCAGGATGCTGCTTTGTAATGTACTCTGTATAGATAAATCAGGACTGGCTTTGTGAGGAAGGTCCCTTCCCCCAAAAAAGGGTATTCCTTCTGTTTTTCCATCACTGTAAGGCACCAAAGTTTCTTCAGTGGAGTAAGCAGCTTAATGTGAAGCTGTGGAGGCTTTAGTTCTCTCATCCTGCCTGTGAGTCTTATCTCCCACTCCTCAGCCACTACAATACCACCATCCTGAGCACTCCCCATGTCTTAAGGGCAGATTTTTGTGGCACAAAACTCCACAGTCACTGCAACAGGGATGGCTAAGTCTTGTACCCAGGGAAATAGCAGGCCAGCGCCTCGTTATTGTCCTCTGAATCATTCTCTGGAGTGCGAGCACTTCAGTGCAGCTCTGGAGGCATCTGCATTACTTGTGCCATGAGTGACACTGTGTCCTGGGGCTACAATTACTGCAGGCTCACTTACCAGACACACAAAGTAACTGTAACTTCCCATTGCTGCCCTGTAAATCCAAGCCTGCCATGGATTAGGCCTCAGAGGAAGAAAAGGAGAATGCTCGGAAAAAATCTAAGGCAGGGAAGTGAGAACTAGGAAAGGAAGGAGAAACAAGGAGCCACACCTATTTCTTACATACATTAAATAAATAAAGGAAATAACGGGGACTGTCAATGGGGAAATAAAATTTTAAAAAACTTCCAGAAATGTCACTACTATCCTGATTGCTACTGGTTAGTGGGTTTTATTCATGGTTTTAAATTATGTATTATTTTACTGGAAAAAATGGTACTGATCTAATTTTGATGAAGGCTTTCTGCATACCTCCTCACTTAGAGCAGCTATTTAATGCCCTAGTGGCAGGTGTTTTTATTACAAAACATGCCATTACATTAAGCTTTAACAATCTTTTAGTGATAGTCCTCTAATATGAAAGGCTTTTTTCTTAGCATGTTCCCCAAGGAAGTCTCCTGCGCATATCCTGATGTTGGTAAATATTTTGGTTTTGGTTTACTTCTACTTTAGCATCTGACAAAGGTTTAAGAGAAAGTCATCACTAATTATAGAGTGGGCTTTCAATACCTACTATTACTCTTCCTTTGGGTCACTCACTCCTCTTGTGTGCTTCTGAGCTTACTATGGAAGTAAAATGTTGTAAAACCATTAAATAAATTCATTCTTCTTCTGTTACAAGATGGCAGATTCTTTTAGGATACTACAATAGAGTTTGCAGGTCAGGAAAGCTACCACAGACTTTGTGTCAGAGCCACGACTATGTTCACTGTTCAGTGAAACTAGAGTTCAAAGACTAGTTTTCTGCAAAAGTTCACATTATATAGTCTTCTGTTGGGTCTGTGACTGATTTTTATCTGTAAAAAGTCAGTGAGGGCAACTTGTGCAGATCACTATCACATCATTGCTCTTTCCCAATCTCAGGGTTATGATCTTGGCCCTGCTGGCAGTGCTCTCAGCACAGGAGCTCAGCAGGACAGCAGATGGAAACTCGGGTTGTGCCAGTCCCCTGCTAGACTCCAGCCTGTCCCAAAACACAGGAGCTGCAACTTTTCCCAAGCAATCTTTAAATCCCAATTGGTAATTAGTTCATGCAGAGCTAATTGTAGGTGATTTGTATTGAAAATAATTTAGAACATAACAGAAGAGGCTGGAATGTGAACTCTTCTACAAAGTTCATGCTGCAGAAGCATGGCCTTGCTTTCTCTTTTTACTGCACATTGTACCCACACTGAAGCTTTCTTCTGAGTCCTGTGACATTTAAATCACAGTGCACTGTGTTTCCAGCAACATAATGGTGATATACCACAAGGCTGATTACTTTTTTTTAAAGTCTGGGGAGGCAGGAGAAGCAGCAGCATGATTCTGAGTGTAGTGTTACATTGCATAAAACTGAAATTGTGTGAGAAAAGGACTATGCATTCAGCAACACTGGAGGGACAGCGTGCACTCCAGTGGCTATGGATATCACTGTGTTCCTCGTCTAAAGCTGGAGCTGATCTTGAGGTTCTGCTGCATTTTGATGGCTTCTGCAACGTTTACTTCTCAGCTCTGTCATTGTGACCCTATTGAAGACAATCTCAACATCTGCCCTCATCAGTACATAGCTTTGCACCTAGAGACTTTAAAGCAGTTGCCTCATGTTATAGGTTGGTATAATGCATTTCTAACAATTAGGGCTTTAAGCTTATCCAATTTTGACTCACAGAAAGAAATCACACCTGGTTCAGCATTACAGACATTTGAGGCTATGATTTAACATCACAACACCTTTATGTGCTACTGTATCATCAGAGTCACTGCTTTATGCTGTTTACATAGTAAGAAAAGGAAAGAAGTAATAAAGTGGAGAGCTGAACCACAGATAAAGGAGACTGAAAAGGATGCCTTCTAATGGCTTTCAAAGGAAAACAACACATGGACAGAATCTGGACATGACGTCAATTTTGTACTCAGTTTTTAGCCCCTCTACGCCAGGGATTTTTTTTATTATTTTTTTATTTGGCAGCATTTCTGACTATTTTTTTCTCTCTTGTGTTAGTAGCTGAGCACAGTCGTAGCACAGCTGCCTGCATGTTCTGACCTAAATGAAATCTCAGTGCTGCAAGTCAGCAGTAGCTGGTCTGCATGAGGGGCAGCGTTTCCCAGCTCAGTCAAGCTCTCAGCTCCTTGCTGAGGCTGAATTCAGCAGGAGCCAGGAGCTCAGTGGGAGCTGGAATTCTCTGTCTAACACAAAGGCAAAGTGCCATAAACTCTTTCCAGACTCCAGAGAAGATGGAGAACTTGAGTCTCTCAAGGTGAGATTTGTCCTCTTCAAGGGAAGACAGATCCTTTGCTCCTTATTTTCCACTATTTAGAATTTACATAGAACCAGGAGCTACTGGATTGCACCCAAACTCACAAACTTGACAGTTTTATGCTGTGTTACTCCCTCTGTGCTCCTGAAAATCCCCTCATTGGTGCAGAGAAGGTGTATGTTTTAGCCTTCCTCCTTAGCATAGCTGTCAATACAAACAGAATTTCCTCCTCTCCAGCACCACTTGCACACCTCAGTGAGTTCTGATATCAGGTTTAGAAACATCAGATTATGTTTCTATTAATTTTACAAGGCTTGATCTACATGTTTGTAGCTTTAGGAAGAAGGCAGGAGCAACACCTTTCACAGAAGCACCACAAATCCACCCATCCAAACAAGTTCATCTAGGCATGCAGAGAAATCTCACTACAGGCAAGTAATCCAGGTAAACATTTTAAAGTAAAAGACATAATTCACACCCCTAACTAAACCACTGATGTTCTCTCTCTTTACTTCTGCAAAACCTTTTATCTTACAAGAGAGATCTTTACACACATGGTTCTGTATCCTGAGTTACATGCTGAGGATGTCCCCAGCTTTAATGAAGCCTTAAGAGGACAGCAGGCAGGAAAGGTACTGATTGAATCCTTGGGATAAGGACATTTAACCTACAAAATCACCAAATCTTTCCAGAAAGTTTTGTGAGTTTTTTACTTAGATAAATCAAGTTTTTTACCTAAGTAAAACTGTTTTGAGCACAATAAATTTTCTATGTTCTTCGCCTTTGAAGAGCTGACAGAAAGGCAAGTTTGAAGCTGGCCCACAGGCTCTCACCGCTATATACCATAGTTGTTGCTCACCTGTGTATTTATTCCATGTCCCTGTGTTGAGAAGTCCTGTTCTGTACCATTAAGAATAAATTCTGCTATGTGAGTGAAACTAAAAAAAAAATAATTCAGCACTTCTGAAGGGACAAGAAACTTATGTTATTACTTTTCTGTAGACTTAAAAGGTAAGAACGTGAACACATACCTTAAAACTATTAAAGAGGAAAGTTGTGTTCATACAGAGTGTATACAGTAGAAGGGATTGCACAGCAGAAATCAGTTCAGTTTCTACATCTCTGTCCACATCATTTACTGTAATGGATATCAGCTGCCTTATGGCCTGATCAGCCACTTACCTGCATCTTGTACAAACAAAAATATCTAGGCATAGTAAAAGCATGATGATAACTATGTACCATTGACTTAAACTGCAGTGTTATAGTGCTAGACACAAAGGTAAAGAAGCAGTGTGAAAACTCTTTCACTCACGTTAGAAACCAGGCTGTTTGCATTGCTAGTAGCACTGCACCTTGATGTTCAATTGAACCAAAAATCCTCCCAGTTCAATCTCCAGGAGCTCTGTTCAACTCCTGGGCTTGATTCTCCTCCTGTTCCCAGCACAGACACTAGGATATGATGCAAAATCAAGAGAGAGACAAAAAAATATTTACTTTCAGGAGTAAAGGAAGCATTTACCTTATTTTTGAGATGTTTATTTTGTTTATTGATTTGGGACAGCTGGTCCCATTGCTGTGGTGCTCAGTGCAGTCAGTAGGTGCAGCTGTAAGGTCTGACACTTTAAGGACTGATGCTGCTGCTGCAGTGCTTGTGGGGTAAGGAAGGCTGGGATGACACAAAGCTTACAAGACAGTGAAGGACAATAACAGCCAGCAGTAACATCCTTCATTCTGGGGAAGCAGCACAAAATCAATGTGAGCTTATGGAAAATTTAGCCAATAGTGAAATGGAGATATTAACAACCAGTTCTTGTAATTTCAAACAAAAATAGCTTTAATCCATAAGTGTTGCCTAAACAACAATTTAAAACTTTAATGCTATTCAGTTGTTACTCTTACACTGATACACCATACTTTTGGTTCAGAATATAAGTTGTTAATTTACTTTCCTTGTTTTTTTTTGCTACAAATGTACTTCTGAACAATTTGGCTTTTTTGATAGAAATGGAATATTTGTGTAACTGTCCTTTTTCTCTTCTGCCTGTGTGCAATGGTGGTTACTATGGTAATAAACGTGATTCAAGATTTAAAGCCTGAAAGTGGTTTCTATAACAACATGCTGGGATGTTTTGGACACACAATTGAAGTTAAAAGATCCAGGATTAACTCTTTATGACCACAACATTTGTAGATACAACAACAAATGCTTGCTTGTTAGGCAAAAGTTTGTTCATCCCTTCCCAAGATATGCTTTACCAGTGAGCAGATTGAGTAATAATAATTCCAGCTATGGACAGAGCAGGTAAAGCCTGGGGCTGGCATCTTCCTCACATGTGAAGCTTGCAAAGGAGAAATGCCACAAAAGTAAGTTACTCATTACTCCTGAGTAAATTTTACACATTTTATTCATCAGTAAATGCTCATTACATAAAATAATTAGAATGGCAATACAAATCTATTAGGAGATGGGAAGGGTTAAAATAGTGCTAATGCAATATTTAGAACGTTTGAGACTTTAGTCTAGAATTCAAAACTGTGCAAAAAATGAAGTGATCTATTCACAGAGAATCTCCATGGAAAAGCGATTTTGAGGGCTAAGATAACCCCTTACCTGGCTCTATTTCTTCCAGAACAGCGTGGTTTCCTGTCCTTCCCTTTCCCATCTGCAAAATGCTGATCCATATGCAGCATCTCTTCCTATCAGTCCATGGTGAAGATGTCTTATCCCAGTCTCTGTCACTGTTGATTATGAAGCTGTGCTCATCTCTCCTCTAGTTCTTCAAGATACATCAAGGTTGAATATATATATCTGCACACCCACAACTTTCTAAGACTGCCTTTGCAGGGACGTTACTGTCTTAGTGATATACTGTATTTTTCCTGTCATGGTGCACTGCAGATAAATGGAGAGGCGATTAGTTACACCAAAGCCACAGCGCTCTTCAATGCAGCACTAAATGCCTTGGGCAACATTTTAATATTTTCAGTTAAATGATAATTATTTCAAGATCTCAGTAAAGTCAGAGAGCTTGATATTTCAGTGACTTAGATTCACACACTTGTTTTAAAATCCCAAGGGCAAGTTTCAAACAAGTAATGAACGTAAGCGCCGAAGGTTCTTGTTTCTAACTCCAGACACTGGGCATTCTAAACCTTTGTTACTGTCATGTTACCCCGTGACATTTTTAGTGAGCTTATTTGATCACAGTCTAAGCCTTCAGCTGTGAACAAATGCTGTATGCTGGGTTTTATTCAACAGAATACAGACTGAAGCAACAGCACTAAGAAAAGCAATGGTTGCTTCAATTATGAAAATGAAATTTTAACTTTCTAGTAACTGACCACAACCAAGATGCCAATTATATAAGCCATTCTAGTAAATGAAAACAAAACAAACAAACAAAAACCCAAAACAAAAAACCACAAAAACAAAAACACAAACCCCAAAAAGGTCTCCAAAAAACAAACACATAAAAAGTCAACCCTACACATAACATTTTCTGCTGTTGTGTTTATTTTTAAACACATCTTGCTATTGCAGTTTAATAATTTTTCTCCCTTAGGACTATTTTTAAAATTTAATTTCTCAACTCATAGGTCAGTTTTTTGCTATCCATTTCCTTCCAAAATGTATGAGTTAGTAAAAATCAGATTTTATTGTGAACTGCTTTATCTGCACTGGCAGGGGTAGCTTCATAGTTTAAATTCAAATGTGTGAAGTAATAACTCTTTTTTACACAAACAACAAAAAGTCCTCAAAGCATAGCAAAGTCATCAATGAGGATGATTATATGGGTATGTAGAAGTTCTCTATCTTATCATAGATGTTTTTACCACTAGAAAATAGCCTGGCTGTGTTAAGAAGGTCAGAAAATCTCACTACCGTATGTAAAAGATTCTGAAGCTGTTAGTGTTGAAAGCTTCTGTGAAGCTTAGAGTCCTCCTTCAGGGGCAGAAGGCACATTTGAAGAACAGCACTGCAAATTACAAGCAGCCTCCAGGCATGATGAAATGATTAGCAATGTGCAGGCATGAGCACAGCCAAGTGAACTCTGGTTCATAACAACATGATTAGCAGTGATTGAAACTTAATTTTAAATGCTGCTGATGATTATCATATTTCACCAACTTGTAGTAAGAGTCATGTCCTGAAAGGATAAGTCTTTGCTGAAAGATATTTCTGACACAAAGACCCCAATGCAACTTGCTAGGTTTTGTTTGGAGGTTTTGAGTGGCTTTGATTGCTAATCTGATTCCCAGAACTGGAGACTATCAATTCACTTAGTTTTAATCTAATTAAGTTAGGAGAATATTTTGAAACGTAGGTATGGATTCTGTAAGTCTCTGATTCAAACAGGATCTAGAAAAAAAACCTTGAAACTGTCAGCAAAGATATACAAATGAGCTCTTCAAAATTACCTGCTTTACTGAGGAACAGTAGTTTCCTTGTCAGGTGCCAGATGATCTGTACCAAAATGCTTTGGCCATTTCAAAACCTCTGCCCTGTTTATCTTAACTTTCCCACTAATTTATTTTTTCCCTTCCATCCTCATTACCATGCTTTTCAAACATCATAAAAATCGTTTTGTATCACTACAGTGGTTTCTGATCATTCAGACATCTTTACCAGTCAAAATCATGCATTTTTAGTGCTGATTAGCAATATAAACTCAATTATTCACACACTAACAAGATCACTTCAATGAATTCAAACTATCTTATCCAAGAGGGGGAAAAAATTTACTGTGTTTTCCTTGGCATTTTTTATCTTTAGTCATTTGTGCCATTTCTTGTAAAAGTTGCAGGTATTGCCGTATTTCTGGTAGTACAAATGATGTGCCAGTAGATGGCAAGCTTTACTGCAAATAGTTTCACTGCCAACCATCTCATCTACATAACAAGGATTTAACCATGGGGCAAAATGCTTGGCACTAAATCCTCTCATAATTAGATTAATGTACCAATGTTTATAAAGAGACTGATAATTACCTCAAGTGTCATTCAGTGTAAATCCAAAGTGATCAGCATTTTGTTTTCAGTTTTCTAATGTTACATCCAAGTTTTAAGACTCTGTCAGAACAAGTCACTGTTGAAGTGACCTTAATTGCTTGGGAATGAAAACGACTCCTCTGCATATCCAAGGTAGAACATGACACCTTTCCTGGTTATCCTTCTGCAACCTCGCTAAAAATCAAACTCCCCCAAACACTGAAACATTTCTATCCCTTTGAAGCTTTTTCTGCTAATGCAGTAGAGAACATTCTTTAGGCCTCTACTGAAACTGAGACGGCCTTTGTGTCATCACATGCTATCAGAGAGCATGTGGAAGCTTCCACCTGCTATGCTCTTCTTCCTCTCTCATTGCCACACAGCTCTCAGTAGCGTAATAGGTTCCCAAATCCATCCTTCCATATCACTCCAGAGCAGCAGGGAAATTGGAGCTTCCACAGGGCAGGAAGGGTAAATAGCTTACCTGAAATATCTGGAAAATGGAGTTTTAACTAGCAGTTCAGGATCCAAGGATTATCAGAAGGACTCACATAATTTAGGAACATGATTTTTTTGCAAAAATGTAATGGAAGTGTCCTGATGAACTGCATACCATGATAACCATGGTATAACTCCATACCCTTGGATGATCACCTTTTTGAGATGCAGTTTTGCTGCTGAGACAAAACTGGTATACAGCACCCCTAACTAAAACTTAGTCCAAGCCTTTAAACCACAAGTAAACTAAAACTCAACAGTGGTTACATCTCTGCTTAGATCTTCAGAACTTCCATGTTGCTCAAAAACTATACAAACAGTAAAAAACATGCACAGTGCATTAGAATGAAGATAGAATGCCAAAATTATTATTGCTTTAGTGTAAATTTGTAGTACAAATTAGACAAAAGTGTCCTCTAGGGAGTATTGGATTTATTGAATTGTCTGTTGCCAATTTCTGCATAAGAAATTTGTTTTATAAAAGTCAAAGGAATTGAAATTAAGATACTGGCTTAAAAAAAAATTCAGGGAAGGTTTTCTGTTTCGTGTTTTTCCCACTGTGGTGTCACCTTGGAGGCAAATTGGTTGCCTTCACTACATACAGGTTGTGCTTTTAGGACTGTCTTTCCTCTTCTCTCATTTTCCATCCTCTATTACTGCCTCAGAGGGCTAAGAAGCTTTTTAACCAGTGCTCACAGCTACTATGTTGCTATCAAAACTGCAAACTGGCAGATGTTTCATGCTCTCTCACACACAGTCATTACAACCAACTGAGCTGCTGCATGCAAATTATCTCTGGAAAAGCAGTAATAATTAACTAAATTGCTTCTCATGTCACAGTGGTCCTATGTAAGCACCAATCGAATGATTGACCTCACCTCTTGTAGCTTATGCAGTACAATAGTTAGACAATATTATAATTTAATCATAGTTAATTTCTTCAAATTTGCAACGTTTCTTCAAACATGTATTTTGATGAATTTTAAGTAGGTACACAGACTGAAAAAAAGCTCTCTGAAGTTGTGTAATCCCAGGGAATATGCGGGATGCAGAAGTTCCTAAGGAACAAAATTTTGCTCATTTTAACTAATTAATAGATTGCAGTAAGCTCTGTATTATCCAGGCTAAAGAGTAGAAAATAAATGCATGCATAATATACAAAATCATGTAAACCAGGACATCAGAACATGGATGAGGCTGTGCTGAGGAGGAGAAGAGACCATAAATTTTCTAGACATTTCTCCTCTGCATCTCTGGTATAGATGAGCTTGACAGCAGTTGAAAATAGTTCAAACAAAACCATTTCTCACAGTTTACTTATACATGCAGCACCCCAAAAGAAACAATCAAGAAAATACTCCTATGTAATCCTTAAAACCACAGTTTGTTCTAAATCATGGTGCCATTTTTACTACTGATATTACTACATAATCTCTATTCTGCTTGTTCAAACAAGTATTAATTAATTATTTGACTTGGTAAATGTACCTATTCATGAACATCAAGTTCAGTCAGATTGCTGCTTTTAATTCTCAGAGGCACTGTTGCTCCTATGTACACCTCAAGTCAGAAAGCACAACAGTGATGCACAGATAACTTTACCAACCTTTCCATTTATTATCCTCATGTCTAATCTACAAAAGCAGTATTTCTTCAGTTAGTAAAACCTTCTGACACTTTCTTCCTCTACTTCCGCCTCCTAGAAAAAAACAGATTAAATTACATTATGTATTAAAATAGACATTAGGAAAGCACACCCTCACCAGTCAGTTTGTATTCTCTGACAGTCCCCAGTGTTTGTTTGCTATCCTCAGGTGACCAACCCTAGCATCTCACTTTTCCAGCCAGGGATCTATCTCAGGCCTTTATCAGCATTGGTGTAGCTTCAGTTATTGATGAGCATCTCCACTCAGCATTTCTTTCAGTACCCCATCTTCATCTCTTTTGTGTCCACTCTCCTGAATCTCAGTTCAAGAACTGAGAAGAATTTAGAAACTGGTAGTTAGTGGGTCTAAATTTCTCTGAGAAGTTCAGCTTATTCACTACACCCTGTTTGCACAAACATACACTGTTCTGCCATTCTTTTTCAAGTAACTGTTGTAAAACACACACATATATATATGCCTTCATATATACAAGTAAGATTCCAGAATGAAAATATAAACTGAACAAAGCAAAAATACCATTTACAGGACACTCACATAAAACATTTAATGCAACTTTCCTTCTCCAGCTCACTAATCCTTCCCTTCTGAATTGCTACCTTCTCTCAGAAAGGAACATTCAGCTTTATTTCATAGATTCTTGGCCCAGATACAACTGCTTCACTGTGTCTCAGTGGTGGGTTCTGAACAATGCTGGTAACAGCTCACCCTTCCATGACTGGGAAGCGAGAAGTAGCTATTGCTATTGCCAGTCTTTACAGCAGCAATGCAAATCCAAGTGGCTTTTAATTACTGCCAGAAGCTCAACTTCCAAAGGGTAAGGTACATGTTTACACCATGCTCACCCTGTCCTTCCAGTCTCAGAGGCTGGAAGGCTCTCAGATGGCTATTTTGCATCTCAGGTGTTTGGAAGATTCTTTGTGATGGAAATGCTGTACCACTGTGAAATTACTATTTATAATCAGGAAATCAAAATCAAAGTGCCTGATGGTTTGAACTCATTACTTGAGCTATAACTGCAGCTGAGTAATTTAGCTTTGCGAAATCTAATACAAAAAGACTTCCACCAAAAAGATTCAAAGTGGCATTGAATTGAAAAAAGGGGTTCAACTGCTTTCTCTAGTGAAAAAAAATGTCTTAAATATACCTAAATGCATTCCATATTGCTGGATATCAGTTGACAACCACCAATATTGTTGCAACTATACTCATAGTGTTAAGCAATCCTGACATTCCAGACCATGGTTGTTGGAAGAGGCAAGAACAGGAAATTACAACCTCCTCAAGATTTCATAATTGTTTTCATTTTACATTTATTAGTCCACTAATGCAGTTCAAAACCCAGCAATTGGAGCTGTTGGGTTTGAAGCACAATGGTGTTAAAAACTACACTTTTGGTTACTCCCAGTGCTGTGGAAATCCTCAGGATTTTTTGTGTTTCCTTTCCAGGGTCACTTTGCATGAGGAATGATTCCAGGTGCCTGTCAAACTCTTGCCAAAAGAACTCTACATGCATTGCTGGTCGTAAAGATGACACTTGCCTTTGTGCAGAAGCATCAGTGGACAGTGTGGAGGAACTCTGTAATAAAACCTCCAATCCTTGCTCCTCAAACCCTTGTCTCCAAAACGCTACCTGTTTAGGCTCTGCTGGAAACCTCAGCTTTACCTGCGAGTGCCCCACTGGGTTTAATGGATCTACCTGTGAAATACCTGACAGCGTGTGTGATACAAATCCTTGTGAGCATGGAGGCACCTGCCACGAGAGCCTGACTGGGCCCATCTGCCTCTGCAGTGCAGGATACACAGGTACACTCTGTGAAATGGATTTGGATGAATGCATTTCCGAGCCGTGCCACAATGGAGCACTGTGCAGGGACGGCATTGATGAATATTCCTGCTACTGCGTCCCAGGCTACCAAGGCAAGCACTGTGACCTGGAAGTGAATGAATGTGTCTCAGATCCGTGCCTCAATGGGGCAACATGTCTCAATCAGATTGGACACTATAACTGCATCTGTCCATTTGGATACACAGGTAAGCACTATTGAAACAACTTTACCTTTGCATCATGTGGAACCATCATAATTCGTGTTCCAAGTTCAGCTCCTTCAACCACACATTTATTTAGCCATATCTGTATTACCACCTTGCCTTTAGCTTTGTCTGTTGATACATTATGGATGACTATATGAATGTGAACTACTGATATCAGATGGAGAAGGATTAAAAAAATCTCAGAATTTACCAAAATCTACACAGCAGTTTTGTGAATATGCTATGTCCCAGGGCTAGGTGAACTTTCCTTTTAAAAGAACCATTCACACAATACAGGTCTTCAGGATGCTCTATGTAGTTTTGGCCTGAGGATCAGAAGCCATCTTTGACAGGGTTAAAAATTAGATCTAATAAGAAAAACTGTACTCTTAGATGTTTCTCATTAACCTCTTCTGCCTTTCTCAGAAACAAAGGACTCATTTGCAAAAGAATTCTGTGTAAGTTACATAGAAAGAAAAGTGTTTTGATCCCAAACTGCCCAGTTTTTGATAATCCTATTTTATGTGGCTCCATTTTTAAGGAACAGGTGCGATTTTTCTTCCCTACTTCCTCTACTGGAAAGCACATAATTCTTGTCAGAAGATAGCTCCCTTCAAATTTCAAAGCTGTATTCAGGGGTAGGACTGTGAGAGGTAGCACACTGAATCATTGAAAGGAGAAAAGGGGTGGCATTTTTGTGATAGGTTGCCAGTCAGGTAAGCAAAGAAGAAAAAAAAAAAGTCATACAGCAAAAAGGGGAGAAAAAACATCTATTGCTTCAAGTGATTCAAATGAATAAGAAATAAGAGATGTGGTTTACAGCTCCATCCCCAAATCCCCTTGCAGGAGGGGAAGTCAGAGGTAAAAAGCAGCTTTCCTGTGTCTGACACAGCACTTGTTCGAAGCCAGCCCTCAGTTAATATCCCTTATGAGCATGGGGAATGTTATTTGAAGGAAGCTTGTTACTTTCCTGCCACCCCACTGTTGCCAGCGGGTGTCAGAGCCCAGGCCAGCTGAGGAGAAAGCTACACAACTAGGAGAAAGCCAAAGTGCAGAAGGAAGGAAAAGCCTATTAACAGACAGCATGGTTACTCTGCAATGATCAGACTCAGCCCAGACCTCCTGTTGTATTCAGGAAACTGTATTTGTTTAACTGGCACTGTTAGTGGGGTCCAGGCCTGGATCCGTAGCCCAGAGACTCAGTTTGAAAGAGACAGAATATACACCTTAGAGACAAAGAGAAAACATAATGAAATAGTAAAGCACAAACAAAAAGAAATTAAAATTTAGGTCAACACAAACTGCTAGAGGAAACTCACTCTGCTGGAGTCACTCCACTTTCATCATGAAATTCTCCTGTTTCCTGAGCTGATGCTCTACATTCTCATCAAAAAATCATGCAATGTCACCAAACACTCCACAGTCTGCACAGTTAGAGTTAAGAAATGAGGAGAGAAACAAGGAAGGAGAAGAGGTCTAAAATACACAGCAGAAAAGGCTGCAGTGTTTTGACATACAGCTTCAACAGCACTTCCAGCAGCAAAGAGACTAATCCCAGTAATTCTATAGAGGAGTAGCAGACCATTCCTCCAGCAGTAAAACATCACCTTTAATAGGCTACTTTACAAAATGGTTTATCAGAAGCATTCTTTTTGGTTGTTTTTTGCACCCTTCTGTGAGTTGTGCTAAATACACAAGTCAGAGGGATTATTGGATGAAAGCTCCAAGGTGTCCCCACTGGTAATAAAACCTCTTATTTACTCTGTCAGGGGATCTTGCCAACCATTATTATCCTGGCTTGACACTACAAATTACTGTGGGAATTCATCCACCCTCATCTCATTTCCCTAAGATGCAAAAAAGGTTATATCTCTTCATATGCAGGTAGAGAACATACAGTAAATCTATAGCAGCAATGTTAACCAAATGCCTGAGTTACTGGCTGCAGTTGCTACTTCTTTCATGGCCTGTGACTGCTATTTTGTACAATTGGTATGCTGCAACACTTCTTAAAATAGCTGAGAAATGTCACACATAATTCTTACACAAATGGAAGAGGTTAGAATGCACCAAGAGCCAAAGATTGGAAAATTTAGCATGAAATCTGCAGTTTCTATGATGATGTCCTACATGTGCGAAATTACTTATAAGACATGTGTCACGCAGCTGTTAAATAATGAAGCTCAATTGGTTTGTTGAAGTTGTGCAATCTTAATCAATTGCATTTTTTTCCTCCATTGCACTAATTGCACTTGCTTTTAATTCACCCCAACCGAGCATGGTGTAAGAACTTGTTATTACCCACAGCTAGGTACATTAATTACCTTGCTGAAGCCAATCTTCCATTGCCAGTGAACACTGCAGTGTGAACTAACAGGAGTGCATGGCAGTTCCAAAACCCAGTCTCATCCTAAAACAGCAGCAGGAGAAAGTGTTTCGACCACAGATAAAACAGGTGCAATGAGCTATATTTGTTCTTTGTGCAATACCTTTCACTATGATGTAACCATATCTGGGTTGAAGTCTGTAGAATATGAGGAAATTATTCCTGATAGATCTCTAAGGTCTCATTCAGTATTCTCATCAATAATGTATATGCCATGCAATTACTAAGAGTAGATGCATCATAAATAAATCTTAGGCATTTAAAGGCAAGCAGAGGCACATCAGCTTCTACCATGGGATGAAGTACCTCAAGTACAGATCTCACATCCCAACAAACTCATGTCCATATTGTTGTGGATATCAACAGCAAACAACATGGTCTACCCAACAGCAATTGCCAACAAAGTGTAAAGCCTGTTTCCTTCCTCTGCTTTCCAGTTGCAAACCAGCACACCCCACCCTGTGTCCTAGCCAGCCTGAGCAGAGGATTCAGACCAGGTTATCAGCTCTGCTGAGATTCTCAAGCACAAGGCTGTGACATGAGTCCAGCAGCATTTACCACATGTTCAAGGGGTTTCAAACTAAAGATTAGCAGTGGGCACATACACCCAGGATATGCTTTTTGCAGCTTATAAAGTAATAGGATGAAAACCTTTGACTGGATTTAGCCTTGCTCTTGTGATACAGTTGTGTCTGCATGGTGCAGTGTAAGACCTGTAACACACCTGTGTGCATACGGTGCGGGTGGTTAGCACAGGTCTGCTTGCAAAAAAGGACAGGCTTTGCCCACGAAACTAGTATTTGATGTAGCTCTCTTCCTGTCCCTTCAAATATAGCTATATGACGCCCTCCATCCAGATGATGACATGCAGGATTAGTTTATACAGTCTGAGGAATTTAGGTACAGCCCTCTCCAGCTGCTGTGCCCACACTATAATGCAGGAGAGCAGCAAGGATGACCAGCTTACCAATTTACAGCCATACTAAGAATGTGTATGTCCTCCTGGAACTACACTGAGCCTGCAAATTTCTTGTATCTTTGACCAGAAGGTGCTTTTATATTATATCTCTCAGCACTGGTTGTGCATCCTTCATCCTTGCCTGCATTTACTTTTTATTAACTGGGGACGTACAAAGTGCACATTAGGACTCACTGGAAAAGCAAGCAGTATAAGAAATAACCTTAATTCTTCAAAGAAACTGCAAAAGTTATGAATATGACTTCTATCCACCTTCCCAGTTTTTCAATTCAGACCACTGGTGTGGTTTGGTACCTGCTGAGATGCTCTGCCTGTTCCAGGATGGGGTGCCTTAGCTCGTGGTGGTGCAATAACAGCGGCAAGCCTCATTGGCGCTCTCCTTCCTTTCTGGCATATGATATTTGGCATGCAGCATATTTATGACAGAACGTTAGACTGAGGTGAAAATGCAGATCTAATCCTTTCATCTCTCTTCTACACATATAAGAAAGCCTGACAGCAGATTCAGCAGAGGCTGGGAAGGAATCCCCCCTGTTTGCATGACATATCACACTGGCTGGATGCATTATACAGAAAGTTTTCTTCTGAGGCAACATTGCCGAAGGCAGGTTACTGGGCTTGATAGATTAAAGACGTGAACCAAAACAACAACGCTATGTTCTCATGTTAATTGTCAGGCTGTTCTCAGGCCTGTAGTTTTAAATTTGGCTGAACTGAGGATCAGTCGAACAGGGCTTGTTTTGTCACATGATTTTTAGTGTTCGCAGTAAGCTGTTAACAAGCTCTGGCAGATTTACGGTCACTAGACACACTTCTGCAAACACATTGTTTATAATTACAGTGAATTCACAAGGCAATGACCACAGAGGGACTGCTGACTATATCCGAATGTAATGTACATTACCATAAAGCTGTAAGAGAGCGTTCCTGTGCTGCAGTCTCTCGGCAGGGTCCTGCTGAAAGGAGTGGTTGGACGATCAGTGAACCTTAAACTGGGGCCACAGGACTGGCAATTTCACCCATCCAGTGTTCTGTACGTGGTCTCAAGGAACTGAAAAAAAATATTCTCTAAAATTACAGCAGTAATGTTTCTTAACCACTGGAAAGACGAACTTGCAAATCAGTGTTTAAATACAGTCAAAAATACTTGTGAGTCAACATTGACAAATTTTGTTTGGGCATTTAAAGGTATTCCCAGGTAGTCATCCATAGTACAGATGTTTGTGTTTTTTTTCCTTTAAACAAATATACTACATTCAAAAGCATCAAAATAAATTAGCAATGAAGTGACAGTGCTCAATATTATCAACCTCACTGTTTTAAGAATGATGCTCAGAGTTACAATGTACAAATTTCACAGCAGTAGGCAGCTGGAAAAAACAGTATAAAGAAAGAATTAGAGATGAGCTCCTAAATATCTTGTACAGGAAACTTCATCCTTACCAAAAAAACCCCCAAAAAATACCCATACTCAGGGCTGCAATTTTTCTTTCAAGTAGGAATTTCCCCTGCAAACTATTTACAATACTACTGCTACTTGGGTAAGCCAAATAAAAGACAGGGAAGTCCACTTCAAAGCAGTTTCTTCATTATACTTTGCCACCATACATCTGTTTTGTGGCTGATACTGCAGTTACTGAAACAAATTGACTTGGCAAGCGAAAATTACTTACAAATATTACCGTATTGCTCAAAACACTAAGTAAGTGCACAAGCATACAAACCCCTGAAATAATCAAAGCAGGAGCTGCAAGGCAGTAATTATGAAATTTTCTTATTGTCTCCTGAACTGTGGTAAGAAAAAGGAGTGTATATTTAATCTGTCACCTATCATAAATAGATATAAACTCATATAAGAACTGACTTAGTTCCATCAATTATTTCTGAGGAACAGCTCCAAGATTCTGACCTGTGTCAAACATGGCACCATAGACCTATTTATTTACAATTTGCTAAATCTTAAAAAAATATTAAGCCATAAACCACAGCTAAACAAGCCACTTCCCAATGAATTCAATCAACTGTGCAGCTTTAAATGGACTCAATGAGCTCAATAAATTAGTAGTCACTACTGTAGTATGTAAATAGGATGGTTTGAAATAGGATGGTTTGAATAGTCTGAAAAGTAGTTTGTCCTGTTTCCATGCTCAAGATAACACAAAAAGTGAGTTTTTTACCTACTTTTGTGAAAACATCTGTCTTGTTCTTTTGCATATTCTCCCAAGACTTGAAAAAACTAATCTTTCAAAGCACATTGAGGAGGAAATCCCTTTAAAAATTGGCAAGATTATGTGACTACTGTCCTTCGAGCAGTCCTCCTTGCTAAGATCTCCAAAACGGTCTCCTAAGTCTCGGGTTTCCTTCTTTTCTCTGCTTTTGAAGGTACAAATTGTGAGCTGGAAATCAATGAGTGCTCATCACAGCCATGCCTGAACGGTGCGACCTGTCATGATTCCCTGGGGAGCTTCTTCTGCTCCTGCCCACCGGGGTTCCTCGGGGAGCTCTGTGAGTCCAACATTGATGAGTGCTCCAGCCAGCCGTGCCTCCAGGGGGGACAGTGCACGGATGGTGCCAACGGGTATGTCTGCAATCCCTTGGTAAGATTGATGGGAGGTGCTGTCACCTCCTGTGCTCGCAGGTGGGAACGCTGTGGGAGCCTGCACTGCCAGGTAGCTCATTTAGCTTCAAATGGTAGATTGCACTCCTTCATCCTGCACTAATTTCAATGTAAATTTGAAAAGGGTTAAAGAATGAAAGTCTGGTGTCAGAGCCAATAGGGCAACAAAATATTTATGGCAAAGACTGGCCCAAAAGTACATTTTTCATATTTACTTCTACTTTAAATATCCACAACATGCTGTTTGCCTTCCCCTCAGGATTGTCATTTAGGGATGATTTCTGTTTGTAATGCTTCTCAGACTTAAGTTTCCAAGAAAGATGTGGGATTATATAAAACTGAATTTGTCAGCAGCAGCAGCTACCCACACCAACAGACAGAAGCACTAGAAAAGAGAGGCAGAGAAAAATGAATAATAGCAACCATTCTAATAGATATCATTAGGAAATACACCAGGAACTTTACAGGCACATGAGACAACAGCTACTTGTTGAAAACAACCTGCAGTATAGAAAGAGAATACAAGACAACAGAAAAGTAGAAAAGTGAGTTTATCCACCTACCTTACTAGCCCTACACAGAGGTCCCAGTGCAACCCAGGCAGACAGAGCTCTGGCATTCATTTACCAATACTGGCTTTGCTGACTCAGCATGAGACTCCCAAACTGAACACATACATGTACATAAGCTCAGCCTGAAAGTTCGTAAGTGTATTCATGCAGGTGCTCCTCTCATCAGGATAGATTTGTCCTTTATTGTGTATTTTCCAGTTTTTATAAAGCAGGTTAGAAGATTTTAGGGCACCAAAAGTCATGCCAGCAGAAGGCATGCTTGCCTTGAACGGGAAGGGAATTCTGGGAATGAACTTTTGTACAGTGTGGTAACATGGCACCAACCTTATAGAGCTCCTTTTCAGTGGTGCTGAATGGCTCTGAGCAGGACAAAGCAATTTGTTATTTTTCTGCGTAGCTATAGCATGACAGCAGTGAGATGGGGGTCACCTTGTACCTGACTAGCTCATAGCAGACCCACTTCATAGCCTGTAAGCCTTTTGAGGATACATGCATGAGGTGAGCAACTGGGATGCTCATTCAGGCTAGACTTACTCCTGTTCACTTTTTCCCTCTTAAAGCTGAGGTATGTGTAAGACCAATTTTAATTGGCTTGTAATACTGCAGGGTATCTGGAGAATGACTGGAGCCCTTGCCATATTTGTTATGTGATGAAAAGAGATGGACAACAAAGCAGTTCAAAACAGAAGGGTATCGAGGAATTTCTTTCATATATTTTTGGGGTAAATGAAGAATTGCAGTCTTTAAATAGTAGTTTTCCTTTTCTGACTAATCTACAGTACAGCTGAGGCTTTTGTGTCTGCCACCAGCTCTCACAGAAATGTGCAAGGCAATGAATTTAAAATTAAAAGCTGTAAATACAAACACTAAACCAAATTATCTCCAAAATTTCAGATTGATCTTCTAGTGAAGTTTCATGAATCCAACAAAGTAGAATTCAATCTCTCATGAAACTACTTTCACATAAGTGAACATTTCTTATTTAAACTCAACTGCAGTGAGTTATGGATATTCCTCACTGTTCCATGATTCTGAAGCAAAGTGAAAAAATAACATGGACACAGGCAGAAAAGAAACCTTTCACCACAAAGCTGAACAGCACAACTGAAGGTGCATGGAAGAAATGTGTGAAAAACAATGCAGAAGAGAAAGAGAGGGGCTTCTGGTTTGAGAACATATCTCAGAATGAAAATCATTTTTCTGATTCACATCTTCCTCATTACTTTTTATATTCTAAATTCAAATGCCACCTGGTCTAAGTAATCTCTGATTTTGATTTAAGAATAATCCATACACTAGTAATAAACTAGCCCGCCAGAAGTTTCTGCTTATGTACACACTTACACAGTGTAGTAAAAATTTACACTTTTTGATCCATTAGACTGCAGGAGCCAGTTGTTCTCTGATGTTACTTTATGTTCAGCAATGTTATTTTCTTTTCATATATTTACTCCAAGTCTAAGACTTGGATATTAAGCAGAGAAATTAACAAATAAGTATACTTATATCTTGTTCAACAAGATTCCCCATGATTTCAATTGTATAATAATTGTGTATCATGTAAAAAGAAAATACAAGAATGAATTTTTGTTTCTGATAATTATTAGACCAAGATCATGCAAGCATGAACAGTTAACATGTAGCCATCAAGAGCCTTTTTTTTCATGTGACATGTACATGTTAACTTTATACTTGATGACCAAAGAACAGGAATGACACATTTTATAATTCTCAGCTCACCTGAAAAAAAAACAAAACCACAAACAAAGCCCCCCAGACATTACTGATTACCTGCATGTTGTTAATTTCTATATAGTTTGTTTACTTGTGTTGTAGTAACATTGCTATCAAAAGGTAACTCCTATTACTGTTATTACTTGAACTAAGCAAGCAATTGACATGTTTGTTCTAACCTAACAATAAAAGGCTGGTTTTCATGAAAGTTGAGGAACAAAAAAATCCCTTATTTTTCTGCTAGTTCAATGTCTAGCAGTCCACGAGTGAGGGTTACTAACACACTTACTGCCTCCTCCCTTTTCATTTTGTGAATAATGTTATGCCTACAATAAAAAAAACATACAAAAACACTCCAAACTAAAAAACACCACCCCGAAACAGTGGAAATGACAAAAGCTTTCCTCCTCGAAAACTGGGGTGGGGGGGGAAGGAAGAGAGAAATCAATTGGAACTCACAAGCAGTCCTTTGTCCCCAGAGAAAACCACTTCTGGAAAAAAAATGCTCATTGTTGGTTCCCAATTTCCATGGTTTCTCCTAAGGCCCAGATGGTGGTCTTGAGCCTGGACTCAACCCTGTAAGCTGCCAGCCAAGGCTACACAAGAAGCCCGTGCAGGTTCAGGAACAAAGCCCAGACCTCTTGATTTCCAGCTTGAGTGAACATTGTGGTGTGTGTTGCAGGTACAGCTGCAACTGCACTGGTACTGGATTTATGGGCCTGCACTGTGAGACCCCCGTTCCCTTATGCTGGTCACAGCCATGCTACAACAACGCCACTTGTGAGGACAACGCTGACAATTACACATGCCACTGCTGGCCAGGTAAGCTCCAAGTTTTCACAGTAGAAGTGGGCAAAACCCAAAATATCACTATTATGGGGTCAAGACAGGAGATCGAGTCACAGCTGGGATACATCTTCCAGTTACTTAATCTTTCGGGCTGCGTGATACATACACCACTGCTGCAGCTAGCCCTTTTTTTCGTCTTCATTAACATGACCTTTAAACCAGCCTAAAGACTTACTTGCCAATGCAAAACATTGTCTGTGTTTGAACAAAAATTAAACTACATGTTATGCTGGGAAATTGGTCTCCTTTCACAGCACCAGTGCAAGTCCTATCTGGTAGTGAGGGGTGAAACCCACAAGGCTGTGTTCTCTACCAGCAGGGCTTGTGCATCCAAGCTGTTTGCAAGTTGATCCCCACACCCACAGTGGGGACACAAGCCCTGCTCTCTGGAGAGACTGCACAGCTCTTTCAGCACTCAGACTACAAGAAATCTCTGTAGGAGTTTAATGTCCGTGACCTTACTGAGGATGCAGGAGCACAGACAGCACTGTGGGAAGTAAATGCCTCAGTGTTGTTGGACTACACAGTTCTTGGTGCAATAGAAAAGGAAAAATTAGGCAGAAGCCTTCACAATTTCCAGAATTCGGGGAGCCTTGCAGCACTTCAAACTCCAGATGAAACACTACAAACACCAAATGATTTATACTTCCTGCCCTCCTCTGCCTTCCCACAACCAGAGAGTGTGCATATACCACAATGCAGTGCCTTGTTACCCACACAGATCTTCACCTTACTACCAAGAAGAGACCCAAAAAAATTCTGTATAGCACAGCTCAGCTGCCTAATGTAGAATAGCCACAGCAATGTCCTGCTGCCAAGCCTGGCAGGGAGCTCCAGGGAACGTTCACACCTTCAAGGATCTGAGGAAGACTTTTAGCACATGACAAAGCCTGAAACCATGAGTAGCTACTATTCAGTGTATATTTGGTGTACATTTGGGAGTCTGAAAGAGAAGAGTAGCACATAATCACAGAATCATAGAATGGTTTGGGTTGGAAGGCACCTTAAAAATCATCTAGCCTTCAAGAAATCATCTTCCCTTCCCTGAAGGGAACCTACAAGAAAGATGAACTTCTTACAAGAGCATGAAGTGGCAGGACAAGGGAGAATAGCTTCAAACTGAGAGTATGTTTAGATTAGATATTAAAAAAAATTACTGTGAGGATGGTGAGGCACTGGCACAGGCCACCCAGAGAAGCTGTGGATGACCCATCCCTGGAAATTTTTAAGGCCAGGCTGGATGGGACTTTGAGCAGCCTGATCTAGTAGGTGTCCCTGCCCTCGGCGCGGGGAAATGGAACCTCGGAGTTTCACCTCACTGACCGCCTCGTTGCGGTGCTCTCCGCAGGGTACGCGGGTCCCCACTGCGAGGAGGACATCGCGGAGTGCCTCAGCAATCCCTGCCTGTCGGGCGGCCACTGCCTGGAGCGCTCCTGGGCCGGGCTCTACGGGCGCGTCCCGGGGCTGCCGACAGCCTTCCGCTACGACCGGGCCGAGGGATACCTGTGCCGCTGCCCGCCGGGCTTCGACGGTAAGTGCCGGCCAGGCCGCTGCGGTCCCGCCGGTGCGGGGCGGTCCCCGACTGGTTCCGGGCAGTGCGGGTCCCGGGTAGGCCCAGGTGATCCCGGGCAGTGCGGGACGGTCCCGGGTGCTGCGGGTCGGGTCGGTCCCACCGGAGCAATGCGGGTCCCGGGGGGCGCAGGGTCCCTCTGCCGGCCGCCGCTCTTGCGCCCCGGGACGGGACAGGCAGCGCGGCGGGGTCGGGGTGTTTTACCGCCTAAATCAAAAATAACCTCCACCTATGTGCATAGCTCTGTTCTTAAGGGCAAAAAAAAAAAGTTGAATTTACAAATAATCATAATTCTGAAAGGGACACGTGCAGACTTGCCTTTGCTGCTTCCTGCACTGTTTAGTGCAGCCACAAACCCGTTGGGTTTGGATTGTACAGTTCGGGGCCTACAGTATTTTACTGTCAACTCCATCAGCTTGTTCCTTCTGAAAGAAAAAAAAAGTTATTAACAGCTAGATTAATTTAGCCAGCTGTCAATTTTTCCTTCCATTCTCATTCTTCTCAGCAGCTTATAAACTTCCTGTGTCTCCCAGCAAGTTGCATGACTGCTGTCTCCAACATAGCAAGTACTAAAGTACATGGAGACTAGAGCTTTCACTCTGAATTCCCTCTTTATTTTTCTTCAAAATAGCATTGAAACTTGCTTGCCTTTGTTCCAACCCTTCCCCTTAAGTGTCCTTCCCCATCCTGTCACTAAGTGTTGCTGTTGTTCTTTTGTTCTGGCTAAGAGAGCACAATATGAGGCTTCTGCTAAGGGTTTTGGTATCTCCTAGGCTGTCCTAAGCATCCTTACCTCCTCACATGCAACTTCTTTCTCTTGCCTCCTTCCAGCGATGTTTAGCTTTCCAGTTTCTTTTCCTCTTGTCTTGTCCTAATGAAAAAAAATTCTAAGCTCTCTGAGACAACCTAAAAGGTATTTCCTTGCTTAATCATCATCCTTTATCCTCTCATTTCCTTATCAATTGCCCTTACTGGCTTGTTTGCCTAATTTGGGTCGTGATTCTGTTGATTTCATTCACATGGAGGATGGAAAAAACCCAGGCTCAGAATGGACTTAAATCTATCAATCTTGAATCATTTTTTTCAATCCATAAACTCCTCAATCACAATGTAGGACTCTTCAAAGCATGACTAAAAGTATTAGAGACCCTAAAATTTCTGCTGACTTCATAAGCAAATTAAATTACATTTTTAAAAACCTTAAAGTTTAGTTACCCACATACCTGTTGGATGTTAGTTATATATAACTTCTATTGGAAAGAAAAACCGAAACTGTTATCCTTACCAAACAGTGTACCCAGACAGCTGGAGGCATGAAGACCGTAATGGTTAATAGGGCACTGTGGTAGCAGGAACACTGCACATTTCTCTCTGGCCCTTCTCCTTCCCCCAGACAACCTGGAACTAAAAAGTGTTCAAAATGAGCCTCAGCCTCCTTGTATGTCAGAAGTGTTGGCACAAGAAGCCTATAGGCTGGACTGGAAATGTTTACCTCTGACCAGGAAAAGTAGTTTCTCCAATTATAGCCAAATAATAAATAAATTGCATGTTTTAAGGAGAATTAAAGAAGATTTAAGATTAGAGTTGATAGCGGTAGTATGATTCAGGGTAGCAGGTGAGTCCCTGATCAGGACCACTCAGTATATGGGTGCTTATCTCATATAGATGAATTAACAATCACCTGGGAAAAAGGTCAAATCCTTCATCGAGATATCAGTATATTTCATTGACATTCAAAATCCTAAATTTCTGCAACTGCAGGTCAGGAGTTTTTCCAGACTTAACACCTGAATAGTTGTATGTGCTTTAGATATAAGCTCTCAGATTCCTAACACAACAGGACAGAGATTTTACTTATTAAATCACATTCATTTTATTATACCTCTCTCCTCAGTAAAGTGCTCACATAACATTATCATCATACTTCATTGATGAGTGTAACATGCAGAATAATCTGCATACCCTTCATTGTGAAGACCTGATCTAAAATCCATTGAAATTGGTGGGAAGATGTAATTAAACTGAGGATGGCTGCCAATATGTAACAAGCATAAACCAACATCTTTGAACTTACTGGATAAGACTGCAAACAATTTAGTGTAATTGAACTGAAAAACTGAGACTCTCTACCTTTTGTACTACAGTTTTAGACTTAAGAGCAGAGGATAGTGGAGCCTAAACACATGCCTGTGTCAGGATAAAATATTTACCCACCAAGCTGGTAGAAAGGAATAAATATTACATGGCAGCATCTTGTTACAGATAGTGATTTTTCAGATGACTTGAAAATAGTCCATAGTCCTACTAAAAGTCTTGAACAAATCTGCAAACAAAATTATTTACATAGTTTGTTTCTTACAAAATAAGAACTAAAAATCCCAGTCTGGAGATTTTATCCCAGCTAGAAACTCCTTGAGGACATTAGATATATGCCTTCTCCAGATCCAAAATACAAAATTTCTGCACAAGTTCTAGGAAGGGTTAAACTTCTCCAACTCCCTTTTAAATTGAAGGTTTTGGGGATACTCAGATTTCAAGAGGTCACAGTACTTCTGCAGTAGCAAGTCCTAGCTTTTTTTATATTACCTTAGTCTGCTGGCCCCCAGCACAACTGTACTTTTAATATACTGGGCTTTCATTTAAAGGTCTTGTGATTTGTTGCTGCTAGCTAAAGGCAGTAGTTGCCCTAGAACTGTGTCCTTTTCATACTGTGGATATATTGTATTGCTCTAGCACTGCGCATTTGTTAAAAAGACTGTTATTTGAAAGGTTAAGCTTTTCACTTTGCTCATGAAAATATGTGAGAAAGGAGGAAGGCAGAGCTATGGATTTGGTAGTGACTCATTTCACCAGGTTGTAATAAACTTAACACCATGTCGAAATTAAAGAGCTTCTGAACTTTTGCAGTCTACAAGTGACACATTCCAGCATGGAGCCGACCCCGGGAGCAGCGAGTGTGCCAGGCAGGCAGGTCCTGCTCCCCATTCCTCGGACCCCGCACTGCCCGTGCTCCCGGGGTGGGTGGGACAGTGCTGTGAGCAGCGGTGAAACCATCCATTTTGTGGGCAAGAGGAGCAGAGCCCAATACCCTGACTGTAGGCAGGGTGCCTGCTGCCATGCAGACGAGCACTGGCTCCTGAGGGCTTTACCACTCCTGGTGTCTTGATAACTGCTGTGTGCCAGCTGTGCCACTAGCCCTGCTGCTTGCTCTGGCATCATGAATTCCTAAATGGGTTTTGGCCTTTTCGTTTGCTTGTCTTGTTTTCTGTTTTTCCCTTTTAAATTTCCTTGGCCCTTTTCCCAGTCTGTTGGACTACTGCAAGGGAAAATTATATGATCAGATTGGTGTCGTATGCACATTGAATTCCTGGCATATGCATGGGGGAAAGAAGCTGTCTCCCAGAGCCAGAAGATGAGGCAGATAAATGGCCAGTATGGGAGTGTACTGAACACTCACGTAAGTAAAGAAAACCTCAACCCAGACACTGAACTGAGAACATAATGGGACCAGTACGTACAAACTGAATCATTTGGATTCTCATTCTGCACTTAAGCCAGAGTGACAAAAGCATGGAAGGGCACAGGGCAACAGGCTTTCATTTCCCTGCATATTTTTAGGTGCTGCTGTGGACAGACCACCCAGCAGACAGGGCAGGCTGTCTCAGCCAGCCATCCTCCTCTCCCCTAGTCTATCACAGTATGGTACAGACATAAATATTATTTAGTAAGATAGTGGGTGCATTACCACTAACTTGGGAAACTTAAAATACGTATATATATTTATATAATTATAAAAATTTATTTTCTTTAATTTTAATCCCCTTTCTAAACCATCAGTAAAATTATCACAGAGATGCCATCCTTAGATATATAAAGTAATGACTTACAGCAATGAAATCAAGCAGATGAGTAACAAAGATCTCATCTCCAAACTCCAAATTTTATTTTTTTCCTTTATTTCCTCACCAGTCCTTCAGTTGTTCACACCATTGTCAGTCATTCCAGTCATGACCAGTCAGTCATTCCTCCATTAACCAGGTCAATTCATTTTATTTCATTGCCTGTTGTCACAGTTTAAAAGGTTATTTTCTCTTGATTCTGACAATGAGACAAGGTTATTCAATGAAAGAATGAGGATAAAAAAGGAGATACAGAGAGAAAAGACAATTTTCAAGTTAAGAAGCTTTCAAGAGCTCTGTTCACCTTTTCAGTGGGACTCAGGTTTCTCCTGCAAGCAAGATAGGCACTCAAGTTCAAAATTAACAGGTCTGGAGTTACTGTTAGCTAATTATTATTCCCATACAAGCAAAGTTCCAAGAAGGAAAATATTGTTACTATCAAGTACCCATTCAAAGTTAGCTGATTTAAGGAGAAATTCCAAACACAAGTACTACACACATGAAATTACTCAAAAACAGAATTAGTGCTTGAGATTGCTCTCCCTGTGCTTCTTACCCTTTTTATTCTGGAACATCACAGAGGCAGTGAATGTGATGCAAACATACATCTTTGCTGCCTAAATTCAGTTCACAATCAGCACAGGATCCCTTTTTCACTGTAAGACTGCTATGAAATGTTCCCTTGCAAAATAAACTCTGAGGTGTCAGGCAGCTGTGCAGCAAAACATGAAGAGTAGCCATTTTCCGAGGGTGGGTAAGAAGTTACTGCTTTCCTAGAGAGATTTCCACAGTGCTGCTCTACTTCTGTCCCAGCCTCTGTGATCTCCATGTATTCCTGTGTTCAAAAGCACAGGGGGAAGGGGAGGAGGACCTCCTTTCACTGCTCCCAGCCATTCTCTGGCAGCTCCAGCATTAAATAGCCAGCCTAGGCAAGGTTGTACCAACACAGGATGCTCTCAGGACCTGGCAGGCTCTTACTGCCTGTAAAAACCCTACACAAAACTGACAATTAACAATTTGAAGTACTTTTTCCATCTCTTCTAAAGCCTCTGATCTTGAAAGAACATTCGGACAAGCTTTTAATGATTGTATCCTCTGACACTTTAACATTTCTTCAATCAGTACCAATCCTGGTAAAGAGTTCATATTGTCAAAATTGGTCCTTTCTCAGTTTGAAACTCCTCTACTCCATTTAGTTCTTCCTTCTCCCCTTTTCTCTTAAGTTTTGGAAATGGTCAGAATATTCTCTTTGAAAGACAAAGTGTATCCTTTAGCCCTAACCTGTGATCTACTCAGGGAGAGTGAACCTCAGGAGTAAAGGGGGTGGGGCCAGTCCACGCACACTGTGCCTCACCTAAAAAATCCATTGCACAGGCTTATCCCAAACTCTTCGTTCGCGAATTCTAGCCAACAACAACTCAGGGAGAGGCAATGTTTTCAGACTCAAGAATGCAGCATTCTCACTAGTTTCTTGCTTGTCTCTTAATTCACAATCAGACTGCTTTCTTTGCAATAAGCACTAACCATTTCTCACATGCCTGGCTGCCAGACCAAGCTGCCAGACCAAGCTGCTTATGTTAGTCTGAGTAGTCATTCTCTGGGTAGTCCCCAGAAGGCAAGATGAGGTTGGCTTTACAATTCACACACTCTGTATGGTGATGGCCATACCAAGGCAGGATACCTCAGAACATTGTGGCTGCACTGAAATTTGGCTATAGCTGAAAAAAAAATGTATGAATTTGCCATTCCTTTTTGAGTTACCATTATAGAACTAGTGAGACATTTCAATTTCATTTCTACTGCAGGTAGTGGTCCTCTTGAACAATTGTAAAAAATAGCATTTACTGAAAGAAAGTGTAATTTTTACATTCTTCCACCATATAAATCACCACAGCAACTAAGACTGACTTGTGTTTTTTGTGACAGCTCTTTCCTTAACAGCCCATATCTTGAGTCACTTTATGAAAGCCTAATAGCTTTTTTCTTTTTTGCAAAAATTAATCTTCTTATGACTTAACTTGCCCCTTGCATGGCAGTGAACTGTGAGACCAATTGCCTAAATGCACTGACTGTAGCTGTAATGGTTAGTTACCTAGTGTTTATCACTGGTTGAAGAATTCTGACTTAGTGGGACACACTTCAGGAAAAACTAACATATATTTCTAAGTGATATAAGTACCACATTCTGGATTTACTAAAATCTGAACATTTGTGTAAGCATTATCCCCAATTCAGAAAAAAACAGAATAAGGTCCAATATGATCATAAGGAATGACATTACTTCAATGAACACTGGAGTCTCACAGCCCATGGAGGATATATTTGTACATCATTATCAGATCCAGTTACCTTATTTAATGTGATCCAAGTAGAAACTGAAATAGTTTCAGATCATAGAAACGAAATATGCACCTGGTATGAGCATTAACTATGCAGAAGACTACTTTTAATGAAATAAAATTCAGCTTGATTGAAAAAATTTCAGCTTGTCTCTACTATTCATATTGTACAAGGTAACCTTTTGACAGAAGAGTATTTTTACTCATAATGAAAATGTATGTTAAAATTTTGTAAAGGCTGAACCATGCTCATTAGGAAATGAACTCTCAAGGTTTTCAAGGTAACTCATTACAGAATTAGCCCCCAAAACTGGTTTGCAGCACTGAGAACGATATTAAGGGTTCTGATATACCTATATATATTTTAATGAAAAGTATCTATTACATGAAAATCTCTCTCCTCTTCTTGTTCCAAATTGAAACTAGAAATGCAAAGAGATTGCAGCCCTCATTTCTGCATTTTTCAGCACTGAGAGAATACATGAATGTCAGATGTCTTGGGGTTTTTTGGGGGGGTTAGAAATATATGAATTAAAACATTAGGAAAACTCCACCAATATTATTTTCAGAACGTGTATAGTGTTTCATGCTTTAAAATTTGACAGCTGACCCATCATTACTATGATCTATTTTCTCTAGTTGCACTGATATGTTAAGTTGTATAATGTAGTCCAGTGTGATTGACAGAGCCTTCAAGCAGTGGATATTTTGAATCTGGCACATCTCTCTGTGTTAAACAGTGTTGCACATAAACACTTTTTAGCATGAAAAGCTTTTTTCCTTGAAGAGAAAGAGGAGGGGATGAACAGCTTTTAATCCATAAGCTCCCAGATCTTGAAACACACAAACAGATAATCAGATAATGTCCTCAGATTTAACAAATATGTATCTCCAGTACCTGGCATAAAATGCTTTAAAAAAAAAAAAAAAAAAAA
>VXAU01006133.1:2560456-2590265 GCA_013399695.1 Formicarius rufipectus | reverse complement strand
GAAAAAAAAAATAGCAATTGTGTATTGTTTGGCAGCAGGACAATGCTTTTCAAGCATCTGTTATTTTCCTGACACTCATCCTGGTGGGTCATTCTATCATAAAATTGACTACTTGTTAAATCTAGTCTATCCAGGAAGAAATTTCCTTCGGGCATTGCCTACATACCTTTTTTATTTCTTTCTTAAATCTGTGAATAAATCTTGCCTAGCCTTTTTAATTGGCATATCTCAGATATTTATAGTCTCCCTACAATCCAATTTTGCCACTTCTTGATTGAGCTGATGAACCTGCTCAGTTCAGTCTTTCCCTACTGAAGAATCTCTCTGGCCTTTTCACTTCTTGCTTGTTTTGCCCCAGCCCAGAAACATGCTCTACATCTGATGGCAAAGACAACCACTAATGAAAGTGGAATTTAAAGTGCGGTCTAAGTGATAACCATGCACAAATCCTGGTGAAATCAAAGGTATTGTATATACTAAACTGACAGCAGAACTTTGCTTGTCTACTTCAGAATTTGACTGTCCATCTCAGGAGCTACTTTAGAGCATATGTTTTTTAACATTGGTTTCTGTGAGCCTAAATTGTTCTGGTCAAATTACAGTGAGTTTGCAAAGTCAAGCCGATCCACAACTTTTCCCAGACAGAAAGGAACTTTCTTTAAATCTACACAGTGTACAATTTTCAGTACTCTGGAGAAAGTGCTTAACAAGCAGACAGTAAAGAGTGGAGGACCTGTGCTATGCAGCTAGTATATTTTACTTTCTCAATACATTTTAATTCACAGAATATTTAAGTTCAAATGCCAAGTGATAAACAAAATGACCCCATTGAATAGTTCAATGTTTTGCTTAACAGATGATTTAAAAAACAGCCTTGATAATGTCACCATTGTGAACCCCATTAAAATTCAGTTTATTGGAAATGCAGCAAATTATACAACTAAACATTTAAGAGGCATTACTTCTCTTTCCCCAACATAACAGAGGGACTGAGGAATGACATTGGAGAATCTGGAGGAGTTGTCAGAAATAGGACATAGGCTAGTAGTTCTAAACTATATGCAAGTATGTATGTGTGTTCACACACCTATGTGTTAATACACATACAAATACCTATATGCTAATACATACATAATACTACTTCAGAGTGCTTTATCGCTCTGCTTAGAGAAAGCCTTTCTTTGATCATTAGTCAAAAAGGTCCACAATTGGCATCTTTTCTGTTTTGAAGGGCATAATTTTCTGGCTGGATTGTTTTGTGGCAAGAACAAAATACTTCTCAACATTCCTTGCTGGAAAATTTGCAAGCAAAATTTTTGTTGGTCTTCATTGTAAAAAACTATTTTAATTGCATGGCTTGTGACAGTGGGAAATGCATGATTTTCCATGCCAAACCTGTAAATATTTATTACGAAGGCAATATTGACCTACCTTGAAATAAAAAGTTAAGATGATGAGAAAACAGTCAAAATTCAAGTAAGCAGGCTGCTGTGAAATTGCTAAGGAAAATAGAAATGGTATAATGCCATTCATCACTTTGTTCTTGTAGAGGTTGCAGTTTATATGTAGCTTAGCTACTCTGTTCTCACACTTGCAGATTTTTACATGCCTTTGGAATACCATTTCTCACATATAAACATCTCCAAGTAACCCACAGCAGTGGGATGGCGTTGTCTTTTACTCTTGATAAAGTGCTTTGTTCGGTAAAATACTATTGGTATTACTCTCCTAAAAAACATATAAGCTGCCCTAATATGTGAAAATATGCAAATTGTTTGAATTACTATCAGCTTTTTGGTACCAGCACAACTCTGGGAGCTCTGAGAACCAAGTCCCCTGTACTTCTTCTGTTCCTGTGAGCCAGTAGAGGGAGCATGAAATATTGTCCATGTCTAGCATCTGCTAGACATTAGCAAATTGTAGCTTTAGCTGATACTTCAACAGTGTCTTTAGAGCCTGATCTGCAAGATGCTATTTCTCAAAGACTTTGTGATGAACACTGTTAGCTAATCCAAATTCTTAGTGTAAATTTTTAGGTTTTACACCACACAGTTTGATTAGCAGAATCTTCCACATGGAATTCAGGGGAAAAAAGCAAGTACTGTTTTAAATTAAAGAGAATAATTTGATGACCTAGACAGGGCCATTCCTAGTTAAAATTTGTTAGCACCTTCTTTTGCTTTCACACAAGAAGAATAACAAGTTAAGAATTTTACTTATTATGCCAGTGATCCTGCTGATGGAGCTACTGGGGTGAAAGCAGGCATCCACAATGAATTTTGCACCATCTCTTGACAAAAAATAAGTGTTTGATCGAAGCGTTGTGCAAAATGTTCATGTTTTCCTCTTTGTATCTAAAATACCAGCAAAGGACTATTTCAGACCCTTACATAAGGTTCCCATAATGCCAGTGGCATAAATGACATCAGTTTTTAAGGCATAAAAGGCACCTCATCTAGGTTCAGAGATGTCAGTAGTAATTACAAACTTTGTTTTCAAGTATAATCAATGCTTTATTTATGGTGTGAAATGTTTTTTACCCTTTTGAACTTCCGTTATTCTAAGCCAAGCAATATTGTTGGCGTGTTCCTTTAAAAATAATTGCTTCTGGACTGAGAAATTGAATGTCACGTTACAATTTGATGTAAATTAAATGGGTTACATTAATAGTCTGGCCCGTGGTAGAAGTGAGTGTTTCGATTCTGGGTTTGACTTCAGGACATGACCTCCTGATCACAGGTCAGCACAGATGGGAAATATTGAAGAGGTATCCTAGGTTGACATGGGGAAGAAAGTCTCCAGTGCTGATGTATCACAAACTGTCTGATCCATTAAACAGAAGCAATGTCTGACTCCACAGAGAATAAAGCTTAGTTGTCATAGGTCATTATGCTCTTCAAAAAGAGGGTTGGAAGGAAAATCACAATGATGGAAATCCTCAGGGCTGTCATGTACACATAATCTTCTAAACCTTACTGAATTAACTCTACCAAGCCTATATATGGGGGGAATGGGCGTAAAGAACCCAAATATTCTTAATTTCTACATTATTTTCTGCAATTATGTGTCAGCTTTCCCATCTGTAGCTGTTATAAAGAATTACTTAGCAAGATACAGCATTTTAAATTTAAAAGGAGGACATCTATACAACTGAGACTTGCACACGTATGCTTTCATGTCTTAAGAATTCCATCCACAAGAGCAATCACATTTACAAGGTCAGGCAATACATTCAAGAGGAAGGAACAGGAGAATTGGGGAGAAGTTTATATATAATTTTTACTTTGAAGGCTATCTTCTGCCTTTAAAATTTGATTTCAACTTCTGAGCAACCCAAACTCTCTCAGCCTCTTCCCATGACAGATTTTCCAGTCCCTTAATCACCTTCACAGCCTTTTTGCTGGACCTGCTCCAGTATGTCTGCTTCTTGTACCTGAGTGGCCCAGACCTGGACTTGGTGTGGTATCCCCAGTGCTAAGCAGAGGTGAAGTCACCTCCCTTGACCTGCCAGCAGCACACTTCCTAAGACAGCCCAGGAGGCTGTGGGCCTTCTTTGCTGCCTGTTCTGACCATGGCAAAGCTGCTTTCCAGCCAGCTGGCCCCAGCATTTACTGGTGGATGGGCTTATTTGTCCCCAGAGGCAGGTCTTGGCAGATCCCTTTGCAGAACTTCATGAGGTTCCTGTTTCTCCTACCTATTGAGGTGCCTCTGAATGGCAGTGCAAACTGTCTGGTGCATATGGAACTCTTTCTAATTTTTTATACACCTATATATAAATCCCATTTTAATTGTTAATAAATAATTTTTAAAAATCACTTTAATGCTTTTGTTAGATTGGACTCAGGAGCTTTACAGTTTGCTGTAAATTATCATTGATGAGTCCCAGGTCTAAGGTCTTCTCGAGGACATAAAGAGTATGTTTGGATTTTGAGTAATAAAAATAAGCTGATAAAGTGAGCACCAAAACTAATTTTATGTGATATACTACATAAAAGCTCTTACATTAATTGTTCCCTGTAGCATCTAGCTCTTAATTATTCAGTGTTTGCTAATAGGAGGAACAAGTGATGAAGCCTAGTATTTTTATGTCTGCTCATTTGCACTGTTTAAAATAAGCTTGAGGTGACTATAGTAAGGCACAATCTGTCTCTGTTTAGTACCTGTACTGATTTTTTCAGGTACAAGGAGAATTTCAAAGAAGTTATGCTAACGTTTTACTGATAACCTGGGTGCTGATCCCTCTGAAAATATTTGAATTAACTTAGAAAAGGACTTCTGCTGATTGAGTAAGGACAACCAGATTCAGGAAAGCACACCCCTTCCTTGGCTGACAATGAACTTTGCACTTTCAATAAACAGTCTTGGAGAGAAGAAAAAACCCTACTATGAACAGCTAATTTATGCTGATAATTAACTGCTAGAAGTAGATTTGGTAGATCTGACTCAGATTGCTCCCCCACTGCTGTAATTCTTCAAGTCTGGCTGTGCTAACGACATGACAGTAATACAGAGAATCATAATGATCAATACAATTATGGCTCTGTCCTGTGGGCACTATTTTTTCTCAACAAAGAGGGTTCAGAATCTGTTATTAGGCTTGTTTGTGAGGCCAAAACAACATGGTAAATCACTATCTATCGTGCCAAATAAAGAACATTATTTAATGCTATACTGCAAACATGTCTGCACAGCTACAGAAGTCAACTGTACCACATAATGACATAGAAAAACTAAATTTAATCTAGCTAAATTGCACACCTGTACTATGATGTAGGAAATCCCCCAAAAGACAGCCAGCAGACCATGGCAAGCACACACAGTCTTGGCTGAAGTCTGCACTGTCCCATTTCCATTGGGATTGTTAGGTGACCTAGCAAAAATGAAACTAGTTTGGGTCTCAAGCTTTCCAGCTTCAAGATGAGTTAAGCATACAAAAGCTTGGATAAATAAAGTCATTTAGATGAGTTTTCACACTGCAAAAGGACTAAAACCGCAAGGAATGAGGGAAATGAGCACAGCTGCTGAAGTGAAAAGAGGTATGATCTTCTGCCATTCCCATTGATACAGAACTGGACTGAAAGATCCCAGTGTAAAGTCCAAGGTCTTCTGCAACTGCATAAAAAAATTATGTAGAAATAAGTATTGTAGGAATAGAGAAATGTAATTATACATAGCATGGATACAGATCATATCCATGCTTTTTACACAGTTATACTATGCACAACTCAAAATACTCTCAGCATAAACATCTTGTGTGCATTCACACATTCCTTTTATATTTTTCTAGTCTCAGGTCTCCATTCTCAATTAAGCTGCATAGGCCCTATTAAAACTATGATTTTCTGGTCTACTGGATTTTTCAGTTTGTTTCAATAAGGACTGACAATGAAGTTATGTAAATACTGTGGGTTTTGCATGCTGTGGAGATTCACAGCAGTTATAACAAAATGAGAAAATCTTGCAAATGACTGAAATTTTTCGAAGCACCATTTCCAGGGCAGAAGCCATTTCACACTACACAGTACAATGGCTGTGCTTGCCTGACTCAGTTAAGACAAATATGAAACAGCCAACAAGAGACAAGGTAGAAAATCCCTTCTAGGGGAGACTAGACACGGCGCACATTTCTCAATGGAAGTGTTCATCAACAGCAGCCACTGTTTTAAAGCCCTTGAGTGTTTGTAGGATGGAAAATTAATTTGTTTTCTAATTCCGAAGTGAATCATATGCTCCAAACAGATTTTCAAATCAATGAAACATGACCTTGTATGATCTAATTAAACAACTCAAAGGTATTAGTTGTTTTAAGATCCCTCTGGATATACTTCAGTTCAAATACACACACATCATCTGTATGTACAAGCTCATAAATCTACAAAAAATGCAAATCAGATCATTAATGCTTTGAATTTGACAGTCTTGCCACATTTTTCCAAAAGGTAAAACATGAAAAATTCCTGAATTACATATAGTCTTTTTACAACTTAAAAAGTGCACAAACCACCCTTGCCCCCCCACCCCCACCACCTACTGGAAACCAGAGCACCAAATATCTTTTTATAGCTTTTAAATATCTGGTCTGTAATAAGGTATAACACCTCCAAATTTTCTGAAACCTGCTATTACAATTTCTCTTCTGGGTGATGTCCTGACCCTTTGAATGGAGCACTGGACCAGATGATAACCTTTGAAGGTCCTTTTCAGTCTTAATTTTTCTATGACACAGTCTTAATTCTCTGTTTTGTGAATTGACTCTGCTCCAGTGCCTGCTTAATTACAAACGTTTAATTAATTAAACGTGACTGTTTAATTACAAAAAATAACCCAAAACAGAAGACTGACTTTTTTTTTTCTACTTTTCTTCCAATTTTTTGTCTTTGGCATTGCTCCCATGGTCTTCCTTCTCCACTTTCAATTTCAGCTCAGATCTCTGCATAGACCTTACCTATGAGCTGCAGTCTTTCTTACCATCCCTCAGATGTCCTATATAGATTAATGGCCATACACACACACTCTTAATAGCCATAAATGCCCATGTGTATAACAAGAATGCTGTCTGAAATGCCAACACAAGTATTTTTGGGGGTTTCATTGATTCTTGTACTTTTATTTCCTTTCTCCCATTCACATATTTCTCTACTTCTCACCTGTTTAGTCTCCAAAATCTTACCTACTCTCTTCTTTCTTAATGATATCCTTCACAGATCACCTTTTTCCACTTTAACCAGTCATACCCTATAGCTGTACTCTCCCTTCTCTCATCTGCCCTTCATGTCTCATGTCAACAATGTGGCCAGAGCTACATGTTTGTACAGCCAGAAAACCCACCCAAGAAAGATTATGCCCAGGAAAACTGGGCTGCCATCATTTCATTTTCTTCCTTCCCTCCATCAGTCAAATGCAACAGCAGCTGCCTCATTTACCTATATATAAAGCTCACTCTAGAAGCAGGGAAATAAGAGGAAAATGAGTGCCATGAAGGGATATATTTCTTCAACGAGGTTTTTCTTTATTCCAGATTCAGACCCTAATCCTACAATTGGATCCACATGGCTGGCTGTGTAAATTGAAATATGGGATAAAGGTGTAGGCTACAAGCAACAGTTTTGCTGTGCTGCCCTCCTAGGACACAGCCCCTCTCCGTTCCCGGGCTGTGTGTGCCTGACCTGGCTCGTGTGGCTCTGCCTGCACAGCCCTCGCTGTCTGCAGAGCAGGCTCTGGAAAGGGCTGGCTTGTCCAGCCAGGAGCTGGAGCCAAGCTGAACTCAGCCGTCTGTTTCCAATATTTATAAAATAAAATAAACACACCAGATCTCACTAAACAACTAATCACCTACAGCATGTACATGATTTTCTTCTTTTTTCTGGTTTCTTTTTTTTTTTTTCTAAATGAATACTATTTTAGGTGCGACAAAACATGTGAAACAAGTGGAAAAACATTTCCAAGTACTTTTGCTCTCAAAAAAGCTTTAGTGATTGAAGAGATTAAGGGATTGGGGGTTTTTACTACTTGAAAAAAAAACCCATTTTTACTGAAAATTCAAACTAGTTTATGAAGCTTCAGGCCAACAGCATTTAAAAAGATTGAATTACAACATGCCATTCTGAATGTAGCACATTATGAATTCCATATCCCTCAGCTAGAGTGACATATTTAATGATTAAGCCAAGCCACTCCACTCTATTTAATTTTTTTTTTCCTAGCCAATATTAACTTTATACATACATTTCAAATGGCAAGAGGAAAAATTGCAGAATGGTGAATTTGTCTTTAATAAAGGAATAACTAGCAAGGTCTTACGACTTCACAAAATTAGAGTTCTGTGTGAAAGGTATCATGTGCAAATTAGCCCAATGTTAACAAATGCTTATTATCCCAGTATTTTAAAATGTCCCATTTTCCATGTGCTCCAGCTCTGACCTGTATTCTGTCCTTCATTTTACACTAGCCTTTCCTGCTAAGACAGCAACAGAAATTGCCATACGAGATCAGATCAGCAGTCATATAAAGTTTAGTATTGAATGTAAGCCAGTTCTTTACTGCAGAAAAATAGGAGAAAAAGAATTGAATTTAAATAACCCTCAGTGTCTCTACATTGATGTACATAAGAGTAAAGCCTCCTTCCTGACCTCCATGGTGGCTGGTTTATGCCCAGAAGGATGAGTTTTAATTACGATGACACAGAGGCGGTCAATTTATTTCCTTGAGCTTACTCACTCATGAACATGCACTTCCTCCTTCCAGCAAAGAGTAATTAGCTCTTTGCAATTATCTGCACAGATGTGGCAAAGTTAGAATTTTCATGATTGTCTGCTAAGGCCTAGGGCCCTGAAAAATATGTGCTCTGCCAGATCTTTCCCCTGGCCTCAGGATTAATGAGACCCTTGCAAAAAGTTGTTTGTGCCTGGGGTAGGATTTTGTAACAGAAATTTCCAAAACTGTAAAATATAGGTGGAAGAAACATTATTGCAAACTCTTTGTCTTCCATAAAGCATATCCTAAAAGCTATGCTACAATCTCTGTTTCTTAAAGCTTTACTCCTGCTTGCATTTGATACCTATAGGGGTATAGATACCAATCCTATAAGTGCAGGTATAGTTTGACACATCTACAGCTCAGGTTCTGTGAACTATTTTAATCAAGGAAGGCATAGAAACATGGGAAAAATAGAATTGGAAAGGATGGACATGCAGGTATCATTTGGACTATGTGTCTAAGATAGGATCTGCTGGCTCATGTCTCACTGCCCTTTTGCCTCTAACCTATTTTTAAGGATCTAAAATAGACCTTATGGCTCCCAGCAGGCATCTTGTGTCAAGACTTTCTTGTCTTATTATCATTAGAAATATTTTCTTTAAGTGTGACCTGGATGTTCCTTGTGCAGGCCAAACCTGTGACATTTTTCACTTGTTTACTGTGGTCTCAGAGAACAGTGTGCCCTCTTTTTTATACTGAAAAACTGCTACCGTGTCCCATTTCCTCCACTTGTCTTTTGACTGAACAGCCCTACTTTTTTAACCTCTTCTCATAAGCCATATTTTCTAGGCCTGTTTTGCTCTGAATTCTTCCCAATTGATCCAAATGTTTCTCACAGTGCAGAACTAAATGTGAACTCAGTGTTCCTGCCATGGTGTGACTAGGGCTTTGTAGACTGAAACTATTGTTCCACCTGATGGCTGGTTATTCTGGCCTTAAACTATAGAAACTGAGTCCTTCCAAAATTGAGTACAGTACTTTTTCAGACCATTTCTCCTATTTCTTTTGTTCACCTATAAAGGTCATTTTGTCTTCAACACAATCAAAAGTTTCCCTTAACCCTGTTTTATGAAGCAACTTAATAAGCAAGCTTTCTATGCCAACATCCCCATCGTTTATGAAAATACAAATCAGAGCAAACCCAGGACAATCCCAAACCATAATCAATGCAGCCTTCCAGTTTGACAGGGAACCTCTCACAATTGCTTTCTGGGCAGGATTACACAAGTTACCCACTTTATGGTGGTTTCATGCAGATTTTTCTCCTTGGTTTGTATATGAAAGTGTTATTAGAACTAGTATCAAACCCTTACTGTAATTAGAGTGGCTGTTCCTGACAGGTTTGTTCAAAATACCCGCCAGTGGTCCTGACACAGCTGCAGGCATGTGCTAAATTCCCTGCTATGAAGTTCCTCTGTCTCAGAGTGCCAACAGCCTTGTGCTGTCACCAAGCTGTAATAGCATGTCTGTCCCCACCTGTTGACTGTGTACATGTTCATATCTTACCTCAGTCATATTATCAAGGTCATATTGCGAAGGACTGACAATTACTGAGAACCTCCAACTTTTTTCTGTTATATTCAAAATAAAATGCATATTAAACATCAAGCTGTAGCATGAGACATCTGATAAGCACTACTAATCAAGTGCATACACACTAACTTATCAACATGAACTTTATTTTGTCTAAAGCTTCCTTACTTACCTTTCAAAGAGTCTGGATTATGTCCTTATCGCATAGTATTTGAATGTATTATGGGAAAAATGCCTGTGTCAGAGGCTGGAAGAGGAAGTAGTTTTCTGAGCATCTCCATTAGAGCAATTGTGAACTGTAGATTAAAGGAATCCAAAATTATATTCAGTGTATGAGTCTTTTGGTGAACCTAAGCACAAAGTTGACACAAGGTCAAGAATTTGTTAATTAATGAATAAATGAGGGAGAAGAAGAAATTGATAAACATATGTGCCAAAAATAATATCTGCTGCTAAAATGTTCACAGAAAGAAGTTGTTAAATCTCCTGAACTCTATTTTCCTCTCATTAAATTTGGTCCAAATTAAAATGTCTTGCTCAAGAGCTGAAGAAAAAACCCAAAACTTTAGTATTTTTTCCCCTGTCTTAAGCACAGTAAAAAATCTAGAGTTACAGACTTCAGTAAGTAATGAGAGCAAATTGAACAAATATACCTTATAAAATAAAGAAACAGGATCAAATTTTAGGTCTTTCCAATCTGCTTATCGAGATACAATTTCTCTGAATGACAGTAACCATGAAGGAGCTGATCTGGATGAACAAACCTCTTGAAATAAAAAGTCTTAAAAACCAGCACCTTGTAGAACAACAAAAATGGACAAATCAGTTTTGAATGACCCTAAAAATATGACTTTCTAGGAAACAGAAAGTTTAGTGTGAGCACACTTAGAGAACATGCTGAGAAAGAATTTAAATAGGATACATATCTATTGTATAAGCAGTTTAATGAGACTTACTTTAAGCCTTGTTGATCTGGCTTGGGCAAAATACACCATCAGACTACATCAGCAGGTACAGAAGTGGAGCAAGCTAATCCTGGAAAGGAAGCCTTTATACAAAGACTGTTGTGAATTTTACAGAAACTTACTCTGTGGATACTTAAGTGCTAAACGATCTTTTTCTTTTGGAAATTTTCCTTCGGAAAGAGATGGTTGTCACTAGGATACAAGTTTACATCATTTTAATGACAATGTTTACAGGTAAATATTTACTCTTTGTGAAATTGTAAGTGCACTTAGACTGTGTTGAATTTGTGGCATCTGTCTAGGTTGCTTGCATATACTGGCTTGATATTTATTTAGTCTCAGGGAACTGGAAAGGCAAAAGGCTGTAAACAGATTTCTAACCAAAGGTGTGTATCAAAAGTGTAATTTGGATAATGCTTTTTAATTGTTTAATCAAAATGAAAATTAGTGGTGTTCAGCAAAATTATTCTTGAATAATTACTTTTGTCATCATGCTTCTGCAGGAAACCTTTGCTGTTAAATTTGAAACAGAGTTCAATTAAAAGGTTAACAGTTAGAAAAGAGGCATCATATAGTAATAACGTGTAAATGAAAAAAGGAGACAGATGAGTGATGTTATCAAACTGAATCAAAGGCACTGTTTCATCTCTGTTTTGAATAAAACTTCACAGGCAGGAAAAGAAATCACCCATAAAAATATAATAAAAATATTCACATTATCTGAAATTTTAGGTCAGTTTGCAATGTATTTGGAAGAGAAAATGCTGAATGAATCTACTTTTCCTTTAAAAATACAAATATGCTTAGCTGAGCTAATGCAGGTAACGATAAGAGTTCCCCTTACACTTACTTTTGGTATGTCTTACATCTTTTGAGAACATGTTTTTTAACATGCTAATTTCTCCAGCCTGAGCTATTTGAGCTGCGCATACAGTTCTATAAATATTGACTAATCCTTTTATCTAGAGTGCTTTTATCTTGAGTGACAGTGGTCTTTGCTTGTACAGCAATTGGCAGATAACAAGCCACATCAACACTGCTTGCAAGCTGATTTATTTATTCTTGATATGAAAAAATGACTTATTATTTGCCTTTTGGTGTGACCTATATTTTTGTTTGTGCTAATCTTATTATTAAATAGTATGTCTATGTATGTAAGTGTACACATTTGTATATATATATATATACAACCTGATAAAATAATTATTTTGCAACGTATTTTTAGTAACATTACTTAAAAAATAAGCATTGAATAAGACATCTGAAAGCCTTTTGAAATTATGTGTATTTAAGTGGCTGTATGAGAGTCACTTTGCATTTAATTATTTATTATATTAATTTTCTATAGGCAAGGAATACCTCTTCATAAAGCTCATTTTATTTATTTGTTGGACATTGATTTTTTTTAAAATCAAATTTGTTATTTAAATTTAAAGCTATATATGATTTCCAAAGGAGTTTATCATTCTCATGAAATAAATTCATTAACTTTATATCTAATCTGATGAAGTAGAGAAAACACAGACACTAAAAGATTATTGTGAAGTTGAATTCAGTTTATGTACCTGTATCATCCCTTCCAGAGACAGGTCACTATTGCAAAGTGTGACTCAGGTCACAAGTTAAATTACAAGGCAAAGGGGATGTCTGGCAGGTGCTGTGGGATAATAAACTAATATACAGAGAGTCATCATACATTGCTGAAAATGCAATAACTGAGGACATAGCCATTCACTATGCTGTATTTTTAATGAAAGGTCTAATAGGGGCTCTCAGTCTATAAATCCTTAAGCACAGTCTGTCCACTCTGACGCCCTGTGACAAGGCTAAGTACAACCCTTATCCGGCTGCTTGTAGGCTGGACTGATTTTTATCTCTGACACAAAACCCCAAAGAGACCTGCATTTCTACAGCCATTATATTAAGACTGAATTCTCTAAAATACCTGAGGACACATTGTTGCCAATGGCAAATCAGAGAAGGGAGCACTATCAGGCAGAAGATGGACTGAAACATTGACCAAAACAGGAAACAGCTCACAGGAACTTCACTTTTCATATACTAGAATAGCAAAAGCAGGACAAGTCACTAACACTGAAATTGTCACAAACTGGACAAAGCAGACATCATTCTGACCCCCAGTCAGAATGGTTTGGGAAGTGCACTGTACTTTGAAAAAGTCAGAGCCAATGAGTCATATTTCTGCCAGATGCCAGTACACATTAAGGTATACAGAGACATCTCACATTGGAATAAAGATGAGCCTGACTGGAAAACAGAGAGAGACTGCTGCTGTAAAACCCACACCACCAGACCAGGGAGATGGCACTAGCTATGGCTGATAATATGAAACTTCAAGGGGAAAGTCTTTATATGTTCTAATTGAAGGCTGATGAGCGAGTTGGATCACTGCAGAGAAACTCTTTTATATACATGATATGACCACTTCATTCTGGTTAATCTTTTAAACAAATCTTGCTCAATTCTCAGTTCCCTTCTGACTCTCCTATAACTCGCTACTCTCCAAGATGTGGATTTTTTACTGTGATTGAGTAAAGTGAACAGGCAAGGAATTAACCTGAGTAACTACACTTATCTACTGTTATTTGAAGCAATTCATTGTGGCTGAATGCTACTCTATAATTTTCCTTGAAAAATGGCTGTAATTTGCTGTAAAAATAAAGCTTGATGAGAATTTGTACTTAAAACTAGGTGTGGTGCCTGGTCCACCTACCTGCAACTCTGTGAGTCCCAGCATATCTCATTGTCTGATTTCCAGGCACAAGTTTTGCTATGGGGACGGACAAAATTTTATTTGTTTATTTTGTGCTGATGATACTAGTTTTAGAACTAACTGCAAAGTATTTCTTATTTTTCTCTGAAACAACTACGAAGAGAAGCAGAAATATTAAGAACTGCACTTGGCATGAGTTATCAAAAATCATTTGGATATTTTGACTGCTTCCAAGGGAGATAAGAAACAGATTTTCCCATATCCATTGCTTACGTATCAGTCTCTTAATTGCTCAAGGGAGAAGTTACTGTAATTACCACTTTACAGATGAACAACAGTGCAGAGGGATAAACATTAGTTTTAGAAGAGGAACAGATTTCTCTTTGTGAAGTGTAATCCAGCAGACCTACTTAGGTCACATCTACCAAGTTATGGGGGCGTCGAGATGTGGAACTCTCCTTTTACCAGATATACCAGAAGCCAAGCATTATATGGAAGAAGAAACATGACTCTGTGTTGCCAATCTTCTGCAGAAGTTCTCTCATCACCAAACTCTGAGACATTTGAAAAAAAGTATTCCTTTCATCTTTTCTTGCTTTATATTTTGTATAGAGGAGCAGTTAAAATGTTCCACTGTAGATACACTACCAGCAATATTCTGCTGGGGCTTGCAGGTTCAAACTCCTCTGACAGTTTTTCTCATATCCTCACATCCCAAGTGAACTCCCCTCAAAGTAAGAATGTGGCTGACAGAGTCACTTGCTGTCTTATGTTTGGAAGAATTGAAATCCATGGGTCATTTGTGAGTAACTGCAGTACTAATCTAACGCTGGTATGTGGCTCCTGCCCACCCAATGCGGATGGGATGTATCCCATTGCATCTTGCCCAGGCTACCAGTAGGTTTAAGCTCATTGTATTTCTTATTAACACACATTAAACAGCGAGCATCTCCCTGCTCACTCTGGAAATTTTGTCCTTCAGATAGCCAACTCACTGTACACATATTTTACAGGCATGTTCACCCACTTGTCAGTCTGACACACTGTATCATATATCTTTTCTAAGTCCTGTCACTCTCACTTGCAGATTGTTGCTTCAAGATGTTTCATTCGGGACCAGGAATACTACTCTGTAATCCTTACACTGTTTGAATGAACACTGAAAAAGAAGGGAAGACCAGCAGGTCATACTTCAGCTCACCAGCACACTATATTATGGATAGGAATTAAGCAACAATTCTTGGCTTTTCTAATGAAATAAATAATTCAATTCCTCACAAAGCATTCTAAATTTCTACCACAGGATTTGTGGGAAACTATTTCTTGATAGCATCTGATGATGTTTATCTTAATTTCATCACATTATCCATATCAACTGTCCATTTGTTTGGTTCTTTTCTTCAAAATGTGACTATCATGAAGGTGTTTATATAATATTCTGCATAAGGAAACCATAACAAGTGAATGGTATTTTTATATTTACATTTATTATATAGTTTTGTATTTTATATTTAATGCATTTGTCAGACAATCATCTATATATAAAGGTATTCCCCTCTAATAAAAGATAATTTAATAAACCACATGTTATTAAGAGTTATTTTGGGCTCCAGTTATTTAAACCCAGAATGCCTAATTCTTTGTTTATTCTTCAGGTACTCACTGTGATGAAGACATCAATGAATGTTACATGAACCCTTGCCAAAATGGTGGAATCTGTGAGAATTTTCCTGGGAATTACACTTGCCATTGCCCACCTGCAGACAAAGAAGGGATTTTTTATGGTGGCTGGAACTGTACAGAAGTTCTCCATGGCTGTACTGATCATCAATGCCAGAACAATGGAATCTGTATCCCACATTTAAAAAATAGCCAACACGGATTCAGCTGCATATGTTCACCTGGGTATACTGGAATACACTGTGAAACTATAACCACATTTTCTTTTCAAGGAAATAGTTTCCTTTTGTTGAAGAATCCTCTGACCCATAAAAAGGACTTTTTCTACAATATAAACCTGAGGTTTCAAACTGTGCAACCCACAGCTTTTCTGTTTTACCGAGGGGAGAAAAGTACATTTGCAAAGCTGGAGTTACTGAATGGCTACTTACACTTATCCGTGTGTGTCAATAACCAGCCACAGGCTCTTTTGCATATTCCACATAATGTCAGTGATGGAGAATGGCATTCAGTGGAGGTAACCTTGGCAAGAGCTGTTATTCTAAATTTGCTTGACAGCTCTTGTGTAGAATCATGTCTCAATAAAACATCTGCTAAGTTAGACAGCGATCCTGTGATGCTTGCATTTCAGAGCACATTTTTGGGTGGCTTACCAGTGGGGAACATTAGCAGCAACTCTCTGCTTAACATCTATAAAACCCATTCTGCACCTTCATTTGTAGGCTGTCTTCAGGACATTGAAATAGACTTGAATGTTATTACTCCAGAGAATGTATCATCTGAGTCATCCTTAAATGTCAGGACAGGATGTGCTAAAAAGGACTGGTGTGACACCCATCCTTGTCAGAACAGGGGACGCTGTACCAACCTGTGGCTGAGCTACCAGTGCGATTGCTACCGGCCGTACACAGGGCCAGACTGTGCAACAGGTAAGGGAGTGCTGCTGGCATTCGTGTCTTGAGTGCTTGCTGAAAACATCATCATAAACAACCCTGTTTACCCGGTGCTGAAATGGAATGACCCTTAGGATCTCTGGAGCTTAATGTCAAATGGTAAGAAAGTGCAAGAGGTTAGTAGTAACACACCTTTGCTATTCTCTAGTTACTTTCCCAGAAGGCTGCTTTTCAGCCTGAAAAAACAAGTCAGGCTAAATGAGTAGATTCCACTCATCTTATTTTAAAATCTTCTTAGTGGTCTTAGCACTCCATAAACTCTGAAAAACTGTAGTTCACTGGAGGTTATCCTCACTGAGTAAAACTTAGAAAGCAACCAAGTCACTTGGAGTTTAAGATGTACTTTCAAAGCATTCTTTGAAAATTTTATCCTCTAGCTCTCTAGGCTTTTACAAAGAGATTAATTTAAGGCAATGAAAGGCAAGCAAAAGTACTGCAAGTTAAAAAAAACCACAGATTCCAATTTGAAAAAATTAATGAGGTTATACTATTAGGTTAATCTGATTAGCCCAAGGAGCAGGCAGGGCGTCAGTGGCTGGAAACAGGGTCCATTCATCTCTCAGCTGTCCCAGGGCAGTGCTGGACAATCCCTAGGGCAGGCAGCCATTCCCAGAGAGCTGCATGGGGACCAGAGGAAACATATCCTTGTCTGAGAAAGCAGAAGAGCACATCTCAGCAAACACCCTCTGTCTCAGTGATGGGCAAGAATACAAAAGCTGCAGATGTCTGTAGCACTTTTACTGCTACAAATGATCTTTCCAAGTGCAGGCTGAGGCAAAGTGGAAGCACAAGAGGTCCCTGCTATACTGTATCTGGTGGGTGAAGCCATCTGGAGCTGTAAATACAGCAACCCTCAGGATCTTTTTGGGGTGAGCTCTGTGGCTCTTCCTCAAACAAAGTTATAGGGATTCCAAATAAGCAGTTTTGCTTAAGAAAATTGTACAGGACAGACATGCAGTGCCCTTGCTGCTGCTCCCCTGTCTGTCCCCTTACTTACCATTCACACATGGTCAACAGAACGATGTTTAGGGGGCAAGAAATACATACATACATACACATACATATGTATATTTTTGTAGATATATTTGGCAAGAGGAGTGGAAAAAATTAAGCACAACAGCAGTGCTATGGTCAGATTGGAATGGACAGGGCCTAAACTGTGTAAAGTGGCATGGCTGCAGTGCTGCCAGTGAAGCTACATTGATTTACATCAGCTGAACGCCTGGCCTCAGGGCCCTTTATTGAATGCATTGCTGCAGAAAGCTGTGGTTCCAAATACATTTCAAAATGTTTAAATACAATTTCATTTTGTATGCTATACCTAATACTTATCAATACCTTTCAATAGTTTTTCTTTTTGGTTTTATTGCAAAATGACAAAGTCTGAGAGGTAATTGTAACAGACTTCTTTGAAGTCTAGCTGTAATTTATCCAAAGATTTGGAAGGCAACTTTGGACTATAGGACAACATCTGGTAAATATGTTTGCCTCCTTATATGGAGCAAAATTAAAACCAGTCAGGGCCAGGAGTGGCTTATACTGGCATTAGAACTCTTGAGAATGATTAGAAAGCATGCTTTTTTTTTTTTTTTTTTTTTTTTTTTTTTTTTTTTTTTTTCTGCTAATCATGGCACTGTGCCATTTTGATACATAGAGTGGGGGAGACTTGTGGCAAAGGATAACATAAGAAATGCTGATGTCTTTCTGAAGAAAAGTTGCTGCCAAATATTTAATTGACAAGAGGCACTATTTTCTCTACATATACAAAATAACAAACAGATGTTGACTCATTTTGATCAACATCCAGATGTTGTGACCCAAGAGGTTAATATTGACGAAGGTGATGCTAGTCATCTCATCAAACAGATCAGACTGATGATATATGTGTGTGTTTATAAATAGACAGAAATGTAACAAAGTAGTTGTAAACATGAAATACCTTTTTGAAGACTGATGCTTCTTTCTAATACTTCAATTGCAGAATCTTCATTGCAGCAGAAATTTTCTTTTTATCCTCATGGAAAAATATCTCAGTCTCTGGTACCAGCTAACAGAAAATATATAACTTAAATTGACTTAATGCCTCTCAAAACATCAATTTCAACAAGTATTTGTTTCTACATAGAAGAGTTTTAACAAGTAGGTGTAGATATACAGGCATTCTTATTCATAGAAATAACTAATTCAACTTTAATTATGAAACTGTCTATTTAGGAATAAGTATGGGATTTATTCCTGTGACTAAATAATATGACCATACCACATAGTAGTGCAGTGTGGTTATTAAGGGTCTTTTGGGGCATCATGGTCAGTCACTACTTTCATTGAGTTTTTTAATGTAGTCATAAAAAAAAGTAGTGCTGCAGGCAGAAAGTTGGCCTATGAGATCTCACTCTAGGAGTTTTACTGCACAACAGAGGACTGAATCTTTAGCTATGTGAGCATTTTTTAAAAAGCTTGGTTTATTCTTTCTATGAATTTGATATAGTAAAAATAGCTCTTGAAATTCTTTAGGCAGGAAGTCTATAATATTGAGGACAAGATCACAAAACTTACAGTGTAAAAATAGAAACACTTTGTTGTTTCTTAATGAGATGATTCATCAGAATAAAATACAGTTTTGGCTACATATTTTGTATCCTTACAAGTCTGAAAATCATTACTGAAAATAAGGAGTAAGGGAGAGAGACAGATGGTTTTGGTTTAATCAGTTTAATTGATAAGAAAAAAAAAAAAAAAAAAAAGCAGCTTACTTGAGGCAGAAACATTTTTCCCCCATGACACCACAGCACTGTGAGCACTCACAGGACTTACCAGGATTCATAACTGGATACAAGTTGATGTATATGAGGATATCTCGAGCCCCAGCAGCAATAAAAACTCTGGCAGGGAACTGGGGAGCCCATGAAGCACCACAGAGGTGTCCTGTTTATGTAAGAGGGGATGATGAGCAGCTTTCTGCAGTTGGAATCTGTGTTAAAAAAAAAGTCACGAAATTCCAGAATTACATTAATTTCCATGGTAATCAGAGTATCCAGGCAGCCAGGTTCTGTCCAAAATGATCTTTCTGATGACAAGTCCAGGAAACTATAGAAATCTATCCTTGTTTAACTACTTGAAAATACAGGATTACACAGTGCATGATAAAGGGGAAAAATATGTCCAATAATATAACATCTGGCCCTATACTGCGGCTTAATGCTACAGCCATGGAACCCAACAGCAATTTTGAAATAGAAGCTATTTACAGATGGATCAAGTCTTTATTCATCCATAAATACAAGCACATCTTACTACTATATATAAATATTACTAGAAATAGTTATTTCTATTACTATATAGCTATTTCTATTGCTAGAAGTAGTTATTTGATCATTGCATTGCCCCACTTGTTGTTTAGCCCTATTTTATTCATATGCCTTCCTTTTTTTTTTTCCTCCTTTGTCTTTAACCTCAAGAGTACATTCCAGGTCGGTTTGGATCTGAAGATTCCTCAGGCTATGCTGCTTTTTCTGTTGGAGCCACTCAGCATGAGAACTTCATTGTATCAATGTTTGTCCGAACACGCAAGGCTTCTGGCTTGTTACTGGCTTTGAAAAACAGTACTTACCTCTACATAACAGTCTATTTGGAAGGTGGGAAACTCAAAGTGTCAGCTCTAAATTCCATTAAGTTATTAGGGAAACACTCTGTGAACGATGGTAACTTTTACTTAGTAACATTAAAAATAGAACCAAATAAGATGGAATTGTTCCAGTCCTCACGCTACCTGGGCTTTATATCTACTCCACTACTAACCATCCAAAATAAGGATGTTCTTTACATTGGAGGCCTACCAGATAGCACAGAAACTGAGAGAAATGGCAGGTATTTCAAAGGCTGTATCCAAGATGTAAGAGTGAATAATCAGCCACTGGAATTCTTTCCCATCACCAACCCTTTGAATTCTCTTATCAGCCGAACTCTGATTAATGTCACCCAAGGCTGCACTAGTGACAACCTTTGCAAGGTAAGAATTACATTTTTCAGACCATTTTCACGTATTTATAGTGGGAAATTTAATTTTTTTTTTTACATTTTCACGTATTTGATTACAATTACATCTTAGGAAAACAAGTAAAAATGCTAGAGAGAGCAGATTTTGTTGAGTTATGCTACATATGATGAATATCAGCAGCAAAATGTATTTGTATTTGTTAAGGTTGGAATACTGTTTTTCACTGATTATTGAACATGCTGTGCTGCGACAATACTGGTCTTTATTGGTTTCCATCTGCAATAAAGAGAAAACTCCTTTTTTCCAAACAGTCCCCAATCCTTAGAGCTGGGAGGCCACCAACCTTTCTTTATTCATACTTAGGTTATCTCTTCTCTTTCCCCATAGTCCAACCCTTGCCACAACGGTGGTGTGTGCTATTCAATCTGGGATGACTTCACTTGCACGTGCCCCCCCAACACAGTGGGGAAGGCATGCGAGGAAGTTAAGTGGTGTGAGCTTGGGCCCTGTCCTCACGAAGCACAATGCCAGCTGGTGCACCAAGGATTTGAATGTAGGTACATTTCAGTTATTCCAGTCATCTTGGGAGATCAGCAACTTTTTCATCAGCATTTCCTTGAAACTAAATATTCATTGCCTTTGAAGTTCATTCAAATGTTATTTCTGTATTAAAATAGTAATTATGCCAATTTTAAGTAAGCGTAATGGGAAGAGTCTGCCCTACTAAACCCAGAAATTCTCAACCAGACACCCTGACTCAGACGCCAGTGTTTACAACCTTTGATTTTTACTTACTCAGCACAACTTGTCGAGGTTGTAGAACAGATCAGTTCACGGCCAGAGTGTGAGTGTACCTCTTACTTCCACTGCAGAGAGATAAGAGTATATATATTGCTGAATTAACCTTAGTATGTTCTCCATCCTCCTGAAAAGACAAGATGCATAACATATATTACATCATTTGAGTTCCTTAAATCTTCAATAGCTTTGAAGAAAATCACTTTAATACCAGGAGAACAGTTATTCAACTAGTGTCTTCATAAGAACCCCTCCATGCCAAGCAGTCTGTTTAGAAACCGATGACCCTTAGCTGTCTTTAGATCATTAGCCACCCTACATCTCTCTCTGCTTATCCACTTTTCTTCTTCCCACTCTGGAAGGGAATTAAAAAAGCAAGTAAAGATCTTGAAGAATTTTTTTTTCTTTTTGCTATCAAAGAAAGCCCTAATGAAGTTGTGAAGAAAAATAAATATACACTCAATCTGACTGAAGCTGTTAGAATGGCTGAATCTTAGGAATCCTGAGAAGGTTGGTCAGCAAAAGACTTCTATTGTAGACAGACCAGTATGATACTATTTTTATGGAGATTGTTAAAATCAATATTGAAGGACTTGTTAAAATTTATAACTGAAATTAAAATGGTTGCACCTTCTCTCACAGACAACTTTAATAATAACATCAAAATATGTTCTTTCATAAAAATTCCTATTGCATATTATGGTAGAATACAAACATAAAGAGAGAGCAAAGTGAAAAGTATCTGAACTGTTTCCTTCTGCTAAACTTAAGGTCATTGACACTTTGAACATCTCAAGGTTATTACCTTAAGATTTCTGTGCTGGTTTATGTGATAACAGTAGGGAGTTCCCCTACTGAGTTCCCTAATATTCAGAAATTCCTGCACTAGAGATCTGTATTCTTAGCTACAGGATGAACTTCTTGTTTTCAACAGAGGGTATTAAAAGCTTTCCTGGCCACTGAGCTCTCTATCAGCCTGGTGTCTTCTGCTCTAGACACCATTTTAAGCCAAGGCAGCAAAAGAGCTGATTTCCAGGGGCTGTGGCCATAGTTCCACTTAGATGGCTAAGAATAGTAAGCCCTTTTGGAAGACATGCACTGCATAAAAGAGAACAAAACTTTACAGAAAGCTGATGTGGGGAACATTAAGTCACAGCAAAATTGTATGCCCAGTAGCACAGCTGAGAGTAGAAACACATTGAGGCAACTTGCTGTGCTCAGAACTCTGTAAGAGTTCTAGAGGGGTAATTTAGCTTTATGAGCTTAAAATATCTCAGAAGCTTTGTGAGACATTTTTAAAAGAATCAGGAATAATTTGGAAAAAAATCTGACTTTGATTTTTAGTATGATTTCCACTGAGGAAACTTCTTCTATAAGACAATACATCTGATGCACCAGGCAACATAGTTACAGCTCTGCTGCCTTAGTATCAGGATATACGGTCAATAACTTCATACTGGGACTCCCAGGGGTTCTTTTTCTCAAGATTTACTAAGCCCAGAGATAATTCAGAAACCCACCTTATCTCAGTGCCAGGATCTTTCAAAGCTAATTTTTTCTGAAGTACAGACAGAAGACACCCCTTTCTGTTCCTCCTCCCTGTCTTAATCCTCATAAATCTCAGAACGTGTAAATTTACAGCCCAGTGAGTTAGTGCATTTTAGTAGAAACCATGCTAATGAATGATGTCAAATACCTTTGTGAAGATGTCCATAAAACTGCCACAGTGTAGCCCATCAATTTTCACTCACAGCAGTGCAAGCTGAGTGTTGCTGCCCTCCCAGTCCCATCAGCACAAGCTCGCTGCAGTCAGCAGGGCTGTGGCAGAGCCTACACAGCAGGAGAAGCTGTCTTTAAATGTGGCAGCCTCGACTCTTATTATGTGGATTTTGAAGGGACTTTTCCTCAACTATCATCAATTAAATTCATTCTTTTGCATCAGAGAGAGTAAATTGGTATCCAATGGAATATAAAACATCTTCAGAAACACCTAAGAAAAAAGGAATTGAGAAGAAATGTTCATCTGGTCCAAATCTGTCATGGGGAATAACTAGCTGCCTATATTACGGAAGAAACATAAAATGACAAATGTATGTCTTCCTTTGAAATATAGAGATGATATTAATGTAGAATTGTGTATTAGAGTGTTAACTTGAGGTGATGCAAAGCAGCACACTTTTGATGTCAGTATAGCTGATGCTGGGACTGCCCTATAATTTCCAAAGCCATAAGGGGCAGACAGGGATAGCTGAAACACTGGTGGAATTTGACTGTTTTTCAGCAAACCCAAAGGGACTTCCATGACAGGGAGCATGGTGCACTGGAGAGATACTGTTCCACATTTATTGGTTTAAAGTTGGCCTGGTCTCTCAATTATTATCTTTGCACAGGTCTTGCTAATGCCGTGTTCAGTGGCCGGAGCAGTGCGATATTTTACAGAAGCAACGGCAAAATCAGCAGAGACCTCACCAATATCGTATTTGGCTTTCGAACTAGGGACACTGATGTGATACTGCTGTATGCAGAGAAGGAGCCTGAGTTTGTTATCATCAGCATTCACAACTCCAAGTTACTTTTTCAATTACAAAGCGGCAACAGCTTTTATAGGCTGACCCTTGCTAGTTCTGTGCCTGTGAGTGATGGGAAGTGGCATCAAGTGATGGTATCTATGGTAGAGCCCCTATCCCAGTCCTCTAGGTGGCACATGGATATAGATGACAAGAAAGACACTGCAACTAGCACAGCTACTGCAGGAACCCTCAACTTTTTAAGAGAAGAGACAGACATCTATGTGGCTGACAAGGCTTTTGACAGTCTGGATGGCCTGCGAGGATGTATGAGCACCATAGACATCAGTGGCATTTATCTCTCATACTTTGAAAATGCTGACATCCCTACTAAAAAACCTCAAACGGAGCAATTCCTCAAAATATCTGCAAACCCTGCTCAAACTGGCTGTTTGCACGTGGATGTCTGCAGCTCAGACCCCTGTATGCACGAGGGGATATGTGAAGACTTGTACACTTCCTATCGTTGTGTATGTCCTGATGGATGGACTGGCACCCATTGCCAAGTAAACATTGATGAATGCTCTTCAAATCCCTGCATTCATGGAAACTGCAGCGATGGCATCAGCTCTTATGAGTGCAGTTGTGAACCTGGTTACACGGGGGAAAACTGTGAAGAGGACATAGACAACTGCCTTGGCCACCAGTGTGCAAATGGGGCCACTTGTGTTGATGGGATTGATGGATACTCCTGCCTCTGTGCTGCTAATTTCACTGGAAGATTTTGCAGGTAGTATAAACAAAGGTAATCCATATAATTTTGTCAAGTCTCTTCTGAAGGGCTGTTACATCACTGATGTCTCCATTTTAAACACAGATGTTATGAATCTATCTATATATTAGTCATGGCTGCACAGTCGATGCATAAGGACACGGCAGTACAGAAAGCTGTATGGATCAATTAGATGTGGACTGAGGCAGTGAAGAGCTGGTAGCTCAGCCAAAAAGTGGTGAAGCAAGGGCAGAGGGAACAAGGTATACCTCTATTGTTCTGCCACCAGCCTTGGTCTTACGAGCTCTTTGATGAAAGGAGTACAAGTTTTCAAGAGCTTGAAAAATACGTTTTTGGGGTTTTTTTAAATTATTTCAGATTTTTTAATCTCTGAAACTGTATTTCATTAGAGTAATATAGCTCTAGAACTGTAAAGACACTGAGAATTGATAAGAGAAAATAACAATAGAAAGGCTGGTAAAGAAGGTTTTTTCCCCCCTATCCACAGAATCTTTGCTAGGTGGGTCTTCTTATCTCAGCTTGCTCTCAGCCCAGTGGCTGCAAACACCACACAGCCCACTTCTTTCATTGCTTCTGACCCTCCTCACACACCTCTTTCCTGTTCATCTCAGACTCTTCTCTGGAAAGGCTGCAGGCTCTTCCCTGGTCTCTCTTTCCTTTCATTGCCCTTCTCTGCACACCATAAACTTCCTTTTAAGCATGTCCCATTGCTCTCAGAGAAGGCAAAATCCTGACCAGGTATCACATAGAACCATGTCAGTAATGTAGGTAGAGTAATACTAAATTCATCACATTAAAAAAGCTAAGCAGAACATTCTGTGAGCCTTAAATCTCAGTTGCTGCTGTCACTCCTTTGGGCAATACCCCTGCCAGTAACAGCATTTCTCCCTTGCTTCAGCTGAGAGAGCATGAGACATCCAGAAACAAGGGAAGTGCAAATAACTGATGTTGCTTTCTTCTTTACCTAGATATAGAAGATTACCATATACAGTTTGTGGGAACGAAGAGAGAAACCTCACATGTTTCAACTATGGCAACTGCACTGACCTCGGTGGCGAGTTGGCATGTGTGTGCCTGCCGGGATTTGTTGGAGAACGGTGAGATGCTTTGCCCTGCAGATCTTTGTGGAGTGATTCTTCCAAAAGCTGTTCCAGAAGAGTCCAGAGGGTAACAGCCACAACGGTTTTGCCCTACTGCAGAAACAGAGACAAGGCAGCTGTTTAAAGGCAGCAGTTCCTTGCTTCAGTGAAGTTCTGAAGTGGTTTTACTTAGACAAAGGTCACAAATGAATGTAGTAAGATTCAGTCCAGTGTAAAACCAGTAACTCCAGTGCAAAATATTACTTCTTATAGAGCACTGTACACTTGCTTTTCTGTGCCTTTTTTTGTCTTTGGTGACAAATTTTTGTATGACAAGCTAGAATGTTATCTTCCATAGATGGGGGCACACACGTACCCTGCTCATGTATATAAATTAGCTACGTACACTGTCACATGAATATGCAAAGCTTTTTCATATTTGCATTTGTGTTGTTTGAGTGTATAATCTATGACAGGGGTGGGATGAGGTGACACACCTGATGGTATTGGAGCTCATTACTTTCTTACTGAATGCTGAATATGAAAGTAGAATTATTATTTTTAGAAGAAGAAACAATTTTTACATGCTGTTGTTTAGTTTGCAACAGAAGGACCTTCCTCACACTGAAATTTGTATCTTATTGTAGCTTAGTGTCACAATTCACACTTACCAGCTAATAGTGATCTACACACAGCTCTGGAGGAGGGAGGGCTGACAGCCTCAGGCCATTAGGGGCTGTAAAAACGTAAGTGGGCATTGTCCCAATCACACTATGGTCTGAACAGGTAAGGGCATCTTTTTGGATAGTGAGAAAGGAAATACTGTATGTACTCTTAGTGAAACCAGTGTTACATCAGAGTATAACACCCAAAAGTTCAACAGGACCAAGCTATAACACAGAGAAGTTTTCAACAAAAAGTTTTCCATTCTTTCAAAAACTTATGAGCCCACTGATTTTGTGGAAACAGTGCACTAAGCAATAAAAGATAGGTGAAAGGAAAATGTCCACCCACTCTGCATGGTGCAGTTGGCAGATACATCTGCATTGCACTGTTAACAGGCAGGTTGTCTGTGTACTACCTCACAACATTCAACAGAGGGGAAAAATCAAAATAAAATGAAATTTTGAAAAGTAAAAGCATATTCATAGCCACTTCTTCACTATGTATATTTCCTGGAAGTTTAAGGTAGAAGGAAATTACTTCTTCCTTCCCCTGCCAGGCAACCTGCTAACTACAGCTTGGGGAATGAGTGTTCCTTACATCCATCCCACAGCTGGCTATAATCTCTATTTTATGGTTCCCAGGATTCTCGTATTGAACACAGCCTTGTGCCAAGCGAGCCACATGCTAAGTGACTATGGCAGCGAGGCATTCTTCTCCAGTGTCTAAAACTGTCTATTTGTCCTCGTTTCCTGCAGGCTGACAAACCATAAACCAGTAGTACCTCCATGCTTGGAGGTCTTAGTATATCAAATGAGAAATTCCAACCCTAACAGCAGATGGAAAGGGAAATGTGAAAATACTACTCTTCATAAAAGGAGATATAGCTGTCTGTTAAAACCAAATATTTCATTCAATTCCGGCAGGGACATTCAAAATTACCTAAAGGGAATCAGGATTTTAAGTATTCCTGAAACACAGTTGAATTCATCTGCCTGATTCCCTGGAAGATTTGAGGGGTTGTTGGGGTTTTTTCTATTTGCACAAGTGAATTCATAGCTGTACAATTTTTTTACACTGGATAAATCCTTTAGTTCTTTGAAGTATATTAATATAATTTAACAGTTAAGAAAGCCACTGAAAAAATTTTAGAGATTAATCAAATAGAAGTATTTAATAAAAAAAACTTCCCTGGTAGAACAAAGCAATTCCCTTATAATTCAGAGGGAATTCCTCACATTTTTCTTCAAGAATTAACCTGCATTTTTATCTTGAAAAATTAGGATTAACTGCATTATTTGATGGATGGTAGTAGAGAATTAAAAGGGGTCATTTTCAGAGCACAAAATCACCAAATCATTAGTAGCTTTCAAACAATTTTACACATTCCTTATTACCTTCCATTAGTTGCCTTCAGAAATCATGAGAACTCAAATTACCTTTATCATCAGAATTAAATCAAAGACATTTTATGATACATATTAAGGCTTTTAAAAGCTTGCTCTGCACCATTCTTACCATTCTGGGGGCCCATCTCAGGCTGGATAGGAGGTTGTGATGGAATCTATTGATATTCCAAATGGAGAGAAAAAATTAAAAGGGGGGGGGGAAAGGCAGGTGAATATTTCCAGGAGCACTCAGCTGGGAAAAAAACCACACATTTTTTTGACTTACATCCAGATTACTGAGAAGGAAAATGTGCCCTCAGTTTTCTAGAACAAGGAAAAGGATAAGCAAGCTGTCAGCAGGACTTGCACCAGAGTTAACTCTAAAATCATACATAAGCTTTTTCATTACACTTTGTTAAGCACCATTAACCACAAAATGCTTTACAGAGATGAAATTGCCTGCTTAACTATCTGTGTTTGAAAATAGTACAGGAAGTTCAGGATTTGAGTGTGGCTAATCAGGTAGTTAATAAAATCATAAACAAGTGTGGAAATATGCCCCAGAGCATCTTCCTCTCCCTTTCCCCAAAAGTTTCTGAATGAAAAAATGTGCCTGCCTGACACATTTGATTCATGATTTCAGAGGCTTAGTATTTGCAGTCTTTCCTCTAGGTGTGAAAAGGACATCGATGAGTGCAGCTCTGACCCGTGCCTGAACGGGGGCCTCTGCCAGAACCTACTCAACAGGTTCCACTGCCTCTGCGACGTGAACTATGCTGGAGACCGCTGTGAGATAGATGTAAGCGACCTCTCCTTTTTTGTCTCATTATTGTTGTGGCAGAATCTCTTTCAGCTTCTCTCCTATCTTATTCTACGAATGGATGATGAGCCAGCCGTCGAGTGGGGGGATCAGGAAGACTACTAAGCAGTCTATTATTGCAGCAGAAGATGCCTTGACCAAGTAATTTAGCAAAGCAATACAAATATCAGAGTTTTAAAATTTGTTTTATATTTCTTTGAATGGTTTTCTATTAATCACTTAGTTTTCGAACAAATGCTAGAAGATGTTAAAAAGTGTTTCATCCCACCTTCACTGGAGCATTTCACTGCATAGACACTGCCAGTGGGTGACAGTGGGACACACCAAACGGGCAATACATATTAACAAGAACTGTCAGATTTACTCATGGTGGCATTCAAACCCTACTGCAATAAGTGACAAAGACTTGCTGCCTTGAATAAGGCTTATTTTAGATAAAATCTTACAGATGGTCACTCTCTTTACATCAGTACTGCATTCATTGCTGTTTCTTTGGTAGTTAGGTGTCACACCTGTGAAAATCATGTAAGATATTTTTTGATAATTTGATAATGGTTTGGATTAGCAACTGACAACATGCTGAGGAGGCTCCCAAATTCATTTGAATTAGTGGCAATCCTGCGCTGATATCACTAATCCTGATCCTCTGCTCCAGTAACCTGTACATCTCCAATATATTATATTGAGAGAAAATGCAACCATCTTAATCTTTACCATTGTTCCCTTTTCAAGAAAGGCCCAGTAAGCACCTCAGACTTGAAAATCATAGATTTGTTCTTTGTTTAAAGATCTCTACAACTTAATCTACGTTATTGATTAACAGATGAGTGTCATCAGACACAAACATACAGGATTTTGAGGAAACAAGTAAGGTAATTCAGTTGATTGGTTGTCTATGGATTCTTATAAGAAGGAAAATAAGGAACCTGAAAATAATGAACACAGGAGATTTAGCAAAAATAGCAAAATGTCTGTGTAGCTGCCTTTGAGAGTGCAGACACAATTGAAACACATTGTTAAATACAAAATAACAGGAAAAAGTGAGGTTTTGGGGTTTTAACATTTTTTAAAAGAAAATAATTATGAATGGTGAAGATGCTTATTTGGCCATTCATTATCATATTTGCATAGATTCTGTACTCCTCTTACTCATTTGAGTAGTGTCCTTGAGTAAGAATTTAAAAAAAAATAAATTAGCATGTATAAGGAAGTGGTTTATTACTAAGGGAGAGTATAGGTAAGATGTGAAGGTTTTCATTTTGCCACAGCAAAATACAGCAGAAGCCCCTGCAAATAGATCAAGCTTCTTTTTTTGTTTATTTTCCACCTTCCTTAAATGTCCCGAAGTCTGTTGTTTTTCTGAATAACATTCAGTGCACAATTGCAGCAACATTCCTGTTATTAAAAAGCCTACTCCTGTTTTTGGGGGGAGGAAAAAAAAGGCACAAACTTTTTTGCACATTTGTGTGAAACCAGTGTGATTCATCCCTGTGCTACGTCACATATTCCTGTTTCAGGCATCTGCCTTAGTATGAAAATTAAGCACAATGCATTTACTTATAGTAATTGTATTCAATGATAATTTCTTTCCTGTCTTTATAATACCTGAAAAGTTATTTGGGCAATTTTCTTGTTAATCTCTT
>VXAU01006133.1:2369113-2560361 GCA_013399695.1 Formicarius rufipectus | reverse complement strand
AAATTATATATATTTGTATACATATAAAAAGAATATTTCAGCAAAAAAACCCCCTTTCCTCTTTGTAAACAATCAATAAACACTAGATGGGAATGCATGTTCTAGCACTGGAGATGAAATTAATGTAGCAGTGTCATAAGCAAAACTGTATATTTTATCAGATATAGGGCCTAGTTATCTTACTGGAAATCACGCATAATACTGGGAATTGTAGGACATCAGCAAAAAAAAAAAAAAAAAAAAAAAAAAAACCAAAAATTTTTTTTTTCCATGGAAAAAAAAAATTTTTGGTTTTTTTTTTTTTTTAGCAAATCAATTTTCATGTGTGAGATGTTTGCATTTGTGTTCAAAATATCAACAACAACAACAAGTGAAAACACTCACCTTGTTTAGAGTTAAAACATCCATTTTCTTTCATATGGAGAAATTTAAAACAATAGCATATTATGCTGGGAACTTTACTCCAAACTGTAGCTTTCATTTAATCACAGCTAAAAGCATTATTCAATTCAGTAGTACTGAAACAAGAAATGAAAAATTTAAACACAAATAACTTGAAATGCAAACTATCATATTTCAGAATGCTGACTAAAGGCAAAGCAATAAGAAATTTTTAAAATTCAAATGAAAGATTGCTGCTACTAACCAAACCATCTGGGGCGATTTTTAAGCAATTAAAATTAAGACAATCACAATAAAGTTTGTTTTGTTTTTGCTTTCTCTCACTGAATTTAATTCAGCTTCCACATAAGTAAATTGACCTCTTATGTACTTTATAGAATATACACTACAAGACGCATTACATTAAGCAAAAATTTCATCCTAGTATTAATGGTGAAGAAAGGTAGAAGGAATACATGTTAATAACAGTGCATCTGACCCATTATAGATATTTGCATAATGTGAAAAACAAAGAACATTTGTACAGAGATTTCAAAACTCTTTCCATTCAATACTAGAAACTTGATATGTCTACAATTTTAAATACAGGTTTTATATGTATTAACAGCAATATGCAAGTTATTAATCTAGACTATATTAGCAGAGTTCACTCTTTTACTGAATACACTCACCTGTAAATGAATTCTTTCCTTCCTCTAATGCCTTGTCATCATGAAATGTCCCCGGACCTAAGAAATGTTGCTCCTTTCCTCTTTGTACTTCTGTATCCTCAACTACATTGTGCACGTGTACATAACTTTCCTACCTTTGCACACAAAATAAACCTTCTGCCTTTGTCTCTTTATGTCTGCTCCTCATTTTCTGCTGCTCACTCTGTTCATTTGCTTTCAGTGTGCCATCTTTTCTGAACACTTGCACTCTACAGGAACACCACGCAAAAACTGAGGGTGACTCATCCCAGCGTGTTCTCCAGGAGTGCAGGCACTGCAGGGCCAGGCATATGCTTCCCAAAAACGCTCTCCAGCCACTTGAACCACACCAGCTGCAGGACTGTATTACCCCCAGGGCACTTACGCCTGCCAGGTAGCTCTTAGTACCTTACAGAGCACAACTAAATTAACAGGCACCCAGACCAGTAACTCAGAGAGGAAGGGATTTTATCCACATGGCTTAAAGTAACTCTTGGCTCCTCCTTAGGTACAGTCAATACTGAGAAAACTGATGGGTGTTACAAGGTCTTTGTTCCCCAATGTTTGATGGGTCATCCCTTCACTGAGCTATCACAGCCCATTGGCTGTCAAACCTGCCAAACTCACAACTCTTCCAACACACTCAGCAGAGAACATACAATCTTTTTAGATGTAAAAGTTAAAAAAATAAACAAATTCCAGATTAATTCAAATAACTTTCTTATATATTTTTTCAAGAGATGCATGTGTCAGACAACTAAAGGGAAACAGGCATAGAAGCAAACTAAAAAAATAGCTGGATGTATATTGACACAAAGCACTAATCTTTTTGTAAATACATCCAATTGCTAAGGGTTTTTAGAATTCAAAGTGTTGAAAAGACCATTATTCATGTTAAATATTAGGGTATTTCAGCAAGATGTTCATACATTTGCAATGTTGCAACTGCATTTTGATAGTTGAACTCGAACTCCCTGTTGAGTTAATGCTTTTGTGAAAATCTCAGTATTCATAAAACAAAAACAAAACAACAAACAAACAAATACCCTTACCACTATGGGCATAGAGAAGAGCTTGGAAAACCATCATCTCAATGTACTCAATTATAGGAGGGATACCAAACATGGAAATGAAAGAAAGCAAAAAAGCAAGGTCATGATTTTTGGAGGTAAGGCTTGTGATGTTCCGTACTGGTATTAACTGCAGTGAATCCCTTTATGGGTACTACAATTCAAACTGTTTTTCAGATGCAAGTGACTGTCATTCAGAAAGCTGAGTAATGAAAAGTGATAGTGTTTGGACTTGAGGCAGAATTAAGATTTCTAAAACTGGGAAAGATAGCAGTGATGGAAGGGAGAGCAAAGGGATTTGCATCATCTGTGGGATGAATGAAAGTGTATTCTTTACTCTGTTTGGCAAATACATGAGAGGTATTCCACTGAGGAAGTGTATACAGGGAAGGATAGATTTGCTTTATTGACCTTCATTCCTACTTCTGGCCCTTACAAAAATAGGCTCTGACTGACCCTCCTCTGCAGGTACAGTTTGAACTCTGCCAGCAGTATCTCATCGCAGCTTTACCCACAAAGAGCACATGTGTTTGTTATTTGAAAATATTCTTGATGATGTAAGCCCATTTAGATTCTCTTACTCCCAGATTACTGAAGAAACTGGATCCATTATTTTATATTATTTACTCAGTGCATGTGGCTACAGCACATTGGTGAACCTAAAAATAGGAAAAAATATGCTTCAACTAGCAGTAATGAAATAAGCTTTCATTCTTTCCTTGCAAATATTTTTTCTGTCCAAGCAGCCAAAAGTTCAGTCAGGGCACTTCACTTGTATCTATTAACTTTCAGCACTTTAACGTGCATACTTGTATCTTGAGTTAGTGATTCTCTCTAAAAATAAGGGAACCTTTGTTTGCAATAAATTATTCAAAATTGCTACTTCAAGAACCACCAAAGCCTGGTCCTAAGAACTCTAACCTTAAAAAGGCAACAAAACCCCCTTCAACAAACCCTTTTTCTGTGTCACTGAGATTAATATTACTTGAAATAGATCTCCAAAGAATTAAAAAAACCCCAACCAAACAAAAACAACAACAACAACAACAATAAACAGGGTTTTGTTCATTTTACTTTGTGTCTGAAGAGTGCCCTGAGGCCCCATTAGACTTAGGAGCACATCCTGCAGTGCTGTGTTCTGCTGGTGCTGGCAAAAGGCACCAACAGGTGAACAGCTCCCTCTGTACTTTGAAATTATTTCTTGAACATGGTCATCATCAGCACCTCTGGGGCAGCACTTCCTCACAAAGCACACCCTCTCCTATTGTATATGTGAATATACATGAGACTTGAAAGTGATGGTGGATTTTATGTCCCAGAATTGAAGTTCTCCTTAGTTCACAGAGCTACACCACTGTTGCTTTCACATACTCTTCCAGCAGGTACCACTCCATCCTCCTGGGTACAAGGACAAGCATCATGCACTGGAGGTTACGATTCATATTTAATGTTATTAAAAATACACTGATAAGCATGTAAGGTATGTTCAATATTGAATCTAAATTCAATTAAACTCTCTCAGGCTTCCATAGCACAGACACACAGAATTTTGATTGAATCTGCTCTACAGTGATTAGTTAATGTATTCATTAACTGGAAGGGTTAGTAATATGAACAGAGCAAATGATACTTAATTACAATAATTAATGCCTAGTGATTCATGAATAATGCATTCCACAGCTATTTACATATTCATAATTATGAGGCTATTAATGGATAATTATCATTTGACTAAAAGATGTGGACATCAGGAATGTAACAACTATACTGTTTTGCCTCAGTCTCACTATGGCTTTACCTATAGGTCTTGCTCTGTGTTGTACAAGATATCTCTGTCTTGTACCTCATACACAGAAATAAAAACAGTGTTCTATTCTCAAGACATATAGAGAAATCTAATGGCAAATACAGTCGTGCAAGTTAGTTTCCACACGGCACCAGTCCTGAGCCAGTACTTCCATCAATTTCTGTCTTGAAATTGCAAAAAATTGAAAGCACTCTGTTCTCCTTGTCATCAGTAAAGATTTGTTCTCATCCTGAATTTATTCTCTTTCCTACTGCAGATGGTTAAGACAATTTCATACTTCAGAGTCTGTTAATCTGTGAAATTTGGGGAAAAATAGGAAATCAGAAAATTAGGGCAGCAATATTAAGAACACCTTCAAACAGAACAATTCTGATCTAGATGGCTGCTATTTATGCTCCATACTCACATTTCAGCCTCCATGTAAGCAGAGAAGTTGCTAGACCTCCCAAGCTTGTAGAAGACTAAGAGCGAGAGATAGAAAAAAAATACAAAACAAAACTAAAAAAGAACCCAAAAAACAATATTAAAATTATTTTTATTAAAAACTATATTTTAAGGCAATATGATACTTTTTATTCTTAGCCTAAGCTTGAATGCTCAATATTGACAACACTAAGACTGTAATATTCAGCTGCCAGTCTCAGGAATGTGTGAAAAAGGAAGAAATAAAGCTGTGCTAGCACCCTGATTTTCAGACAAGCCACTCACCTATTGCACCTCCACAGCACCAGCTGAGGAGCTGTGGGTGCCTCAGCTCACTGAAAAGCTTATTCCACCTGTCATGACCTGCAGAGGGTGTCCCCATGCGTGGAGGTCAGCTCCAAGCTCTCCTCATGTAGTGTGGGACTCTGAGCAGCAATATCAGGTCAAGATATTGGGGACCATCAGACTGATGTCTTAGTAAATGAGCACATTTGTATCTACTGTCTTTTGTCTTTTCCAGAGCTCTTGCAGCCTGTTGAAAAAACAGTGTGTACAGTTTAAGGCCAGTGTGTACAGTATAATATTTTCAACATTAAGCCCTGTCCTGTGTAGCTGTTTCCACTGCACTTGAGGTGCTTGCCTCACAATAATACTGTTTCATGAAATCAGAGGTATTTAAAACATTCAGGAACATGCTCTAACATCATACTGAAGCCAGCAGTGCTTGAGAACTAGTGGAGAGAAGACTGAAGCTCAATTCAAAACTGATGCCCTTAGCTCCCAGCACCTGCGATCGGCATAGCCAGCCCTTGACAGATTCCTGCTGGCATTCCTTCCCGAACAGGGAGCAAACCTTGGGATAGCAGAACTATCAAAAACCAGAAGTCAACTCTCCCCTGTCAGCTTTCCTGGCACTCTGAAGACCTAGAGAGGGTGCAGAGTACAGAAAGGAAATAAACAGCCTGGACCATGTAACTTACACCCTGTGAGGCTGCTGCTGGAAGCATACAGGGTATTTCCTGGTATTTCTGATTTACTCTCTGTAATCCCTTACTTTGAGAAAAGCCTCATCATGGCAACTACTTAGAGAACAGGACTGTACAGCACAGGTAAATTTATTACACTGTGATGATAGGCTATTGAAATAATATGATTTCACTGATAGAAGTAAATTTATACTATTCCTATTAGCCTAGCAGAATCAGCATCACTGAGCTGGAAAAGGACTGGAGTCCATTTGGTTTCACATCATTGGTGTGGTGGTAGGTCACCCATCATGGCAGAATCGTTGCCACTGATCGTAAGAGACAGGGAAAGTTCAGTTTTATTCCTATGCCAGGTCAAATGTGGAGTAAGAAGAAACATCTTTAGATTTGTAAAATGAGCAGCTCTGCTCTGGAAGTCATTGAAAATGTCACAATGCCATTTTTACAGTTGTTTTTGCAGAGCAGAACAACTCCTTAATACCCTCTGCTATTTTCTATTAGTCTGTATTCAAAACACAGGATTTAACTAAAACTTCTAAAAGGATATTGTAAGGAAAATGGTTAATGTGCATCACAACATAAGGTACAAAAACATTAGACAATAAGGTTATCTGATGTGTCTTAGCTGGGAAAGACAAGAGAGCTCTTCATAAGGCCAGGATTACTGCATGCAACAGTGAAAAGCAGTTGAATATTTAATGTGCATGGTAAATATAAGCAGAAAAGGGAGCCCAGATGACATAGGACAGCATAACACTCTGCAGTATAGGAATCAGCCCAAGTACAGTATTCACATAACACATTTAGTATTCAGACTAACACATTTTGTCTGTACACCATCCTTTCTGTTTGCAATGGCATTGTCTTCCTTTTTCTCACCCTCTGATATTTGCCCTGTAGACTCATATTCACATCACATGGGTATTTACTTCAGTCATTGCTCACTTTACAACACATTCATGCACTCTATGCATTGTTCAGATACTAAATTTTGTGTCCTTTTTCCCCCTCATGGCTCATGAAACTTAATGTTCTCTTTTTTCTTTTTTTGTTTCTCTCCTCAAATAATACAGCACTGATGGAAGTTATTCTGAAAATTACTTTAGTACAATTAAGTTATAAGAAATACACTCTAGCTTTTCATTCCTTTTTTTCCCCTTTTTTCCTTTTTTTTTTTTTTCCCCAAAAAGCAAGAACAAATACTTTTGTCTTCCAGTTACCTCTGTAGATAAAAAGTTACTCCAATCTCATCCTAAGGACTATACAAACATGAATGAACGTTTTGGCAATTCTGGTATTTATGACTATTGCTATTATCTAATGCTGAAACTTTGCATGTTTCCATTTGCTTTTCTTCTTAAAATACAATTGATGAGAAAATTACTTCGCTGCAAGTATTGAAAAAAAATCTTTTATTTGTATTCTGGTATCTGTTTTCCACTGAAAATGGAAACAAAGTTATGTTTAGTGGTAATTTTTAAACTTTTTTTTTAATGTGGATTAAAAAAAATATATAGAAAATATAGATACTGAGTGAATCAAGACCATAAATCTGTTTTGATTCCATAAATTCCAAGTAGCTAAACTGGCCAGAAGTTTTTAAAGAAAATCCCAACCTCCTTTTCAAGCTGAAAAATACAGTCTGGGCTTTCACTTGAGTATTTAGGAAAGAAAAAGATTCTGGGCCGAGGTTAAGTAGTTTGTAATGGAGAAGGTAACTTACCTCACAGTGAGTCTGCAGTGGCAGCAGTGCCTTGGTGTTCAGTGTTTGTCCTCTTCACTAAAACTGACAGAATTGAAACGTAGGTGTGAGGTTTTACAGGGAATTTATCACCAGCTTAGGACCAATGGGGCTTCAAGGGAAGCTCACGAACCACCATTACACAAAAAAGAACAAAAATTATTCTCACCTTAGTAGGATGCCAGATAAAATGTAATTATGGAGATCTCCCTGGTACAGATTAAGCACTGTAGAAACTCTACCCAGTTACTCAGGTGTCTGGATGGGAACCACGGTCCCTGATTTGAACCACTGCTTTATTCAGGCAGTGATAGTGCTGTAGCTCCATAATTACTGACATCTTAGCTCAGCATAACAAGTATTTTTATAGGGTAGAGTGGATGCCTTGGAAAATAATCATGTGCTTAAGTTTACTATCAAATGCCCATGAATTATGATGTTTGCAGACAAAACAAGGCTGGCATGTTAATCTGCCTAAATATCTCTTGATAAACTGTGCTTGTAAAGTATCTTCTTCTGCAGACTATTTTTCAGTCCTTGATATGAGACTCCATTCCTAATAACATCTGAAAAAAAATTACACACTTTACTAGATTTATAGAATATTTTTCCACTAAGAAGAAATAAAAAGAATTCCTGCTCCTGAGGATCTGAAAAATATGTTGACTTCAAAAGATCAAGAACATTTGTGTTTTAATACAGAGAGCCATTTAAATGAGGCAGAGCGTGTTATGCAAATATCTGAGCTTTCTACCAATCTAACTGTGCAGCAAATACAACAGTCCTTAAATTTATTCAAACAATATTTAATAGAACAGATTATTCACTTTTCAAGAAGAATAAGGGCACTGAAGTAAAAAATGTGATACTGCTGTAATTCAAAGGACAAGAAAAGTAGCAGTTTTACAGATCTTTGCAATTATTTAGAGCAGAGAGATTTTGCAAACAGCTTTGGTTGTTGGTGGTCTCTGTGAAATGCTAGGGTAGGGAGTCTGATGACTCTCAAGCACATTAATAGTTTAGGGTCTAATTTATCCATCACAGAAATAAATGTGAATATTTCTCTTTCTGTCTGCTGCAGCACTGGTAACACTTACACACTGTGCTCTTTCTCCCAAAGGGACAGGACCTTTGGCTCTCTGTCCTCCAAGCAGCAATCATCTGCAGGTGAAATTAAAGATGCACTTGCTTCCCTGATCATCCTGTAACAAGACTTTTTCTCCACTGTTGACTTTTTGCCAGTTATCCAGCAAAAGGATGCATGGTTGACACCTGGTAGCATCTACTCCTGGAACACAAAAAAACCACAACCAACCAAAAAACAACAAACAAACAAACAAATTTAATTAAAACCCAACCAAACAAAAAAACAACACACAAAACAAATTAAAACCCTAACCAAAACCAACCCCAAACCCGAGAAAAAAAAAACAAATCTTCTCTCAGTTAAAATCAACGAGGAACCAGAAAACAGGCACTGGGAGGGCTTGGCAACATCACATCTTCTGCATGATTTATTTCAGTCGTATTCACAAAGCCTAATGTTTAGTCCTCTTATCTAGGCTGACTCTAATCTCTTACTGAAATGGCAGTGTAGACATATAACTCCTCCACAGAGTTTTTATAGCGATGTAACTGTTACCTTTTTTTATCCCAAAGCCTACCATTTTTTGAACTGATCAACATGTTGAACACAAGAGCCAGGCAAGACACCTGCTGCGTCTCATGGAAAATTCCATTTGGTCCTTTCTTATTTTCTTGTTTCGTTTAATTATACACAAAACTCATTCAGGGCAAAAGAAAATGCTCAGTTTCCATACACGTGAAAACAACACATCCCTCATGGTAGACCTGAACCAAAGTTTTGTCTCCTGTCACTTTCTACATGTTTGGAAGTAATCCCAAATTTTCCCCATCCTGGGAACTGGACAGAGTCAGAGAGAGACACAATCTACCCCAGGATAATATAATCACAACATTTAAAAAAACTAAAGCATTATTGGTATAACCTGTTGGTGATATTCTCTAGAAGGACTAGGCATGGGAGCTGTATTTTTGCTCAGTATTCAGCTACACACCCTCCCTCAGAGAAGCACTCAGGCCTGATGCACAGACCGGCCAAAGAGCAACTAGCCAGGACTCAGAACCCTGAAAAAACTTGTTTCACCTCAAGAAAGTTTTGAGTCAAAAATTCCTAGTCTTGTGATCACTTTTTTCAATCCACTCCCAGAATTATTGATGAAGGAGGAAACAGAAGTGTTCTTCCAGGTGAAGACATTAATGTATGACACTTCTGCCAGAATGATATATAACTTGCTTTATTTCATGGTTATCTTACTGATATTGAAATACATATGAGATTGGGAATGTAAGTATCAATCCGAAGAGTTACTCAGAGCCATAAAGGAGTAACTTGGAAATCCCTGATTAACTTGTTACTTGAATTAAATGGCTTATTTGTGGTATAGAAAGTAAAGACAGCCAACAAGCAAAGTGTCAGGTCTGTGAGACCTCAGAATAAAATTTTGACTGAGAATGAACTATCTCCAAACAGAGCAACATAACCACAGCCAGGTACTTTAACAAAGTGGGTCACTGTTGGTTTGAGGCAGTTACAGGTAGTGAGACTGACAGAGCCAGATCCTTTCAGTACCTGAGAATATATAAAATCAAAGCAAGACCCTTCAGCAGTCATTAATCTGTAATGGTCCCACAGGCACATGGAGAGAAGCCCTCAGGCAAAGAGGAGTGAGGTCTGTAGTCACAGGTATTTGCCCAAGAGGAATGACTGACCAGCCAGCATGGGGAAAAGGATCTGCCCTGGTAATCAGGCAATAAATAACAACAGGTCTGCTTATGTGGAAGTGTGAGTTTAGACGAAGTTCAGACTGTAAGCCTGTAGTAGGTACATATGAGTCATTGACTACCAGTGTAAGTGCAATATTCTTGCAGTTTAAACAGAGAATGTCATATTTCATTCCAAAACCAAAATGTCACACAGTAAAAGTGTCAGATTGCAACAGCTCCATGAAAGACTACTTGTCAGGCTCAGGTTTCCTTGCTCAGGGCTTCATGCCTCAGTGTACCACCGTTCTACAAATACAAGCAAGGCAGGGACTGGAGGGCACACTCTAAGCCAGACCTTGCTAGTTCTCTTTGTCAATGAGAGTGCTAGAGCCTGGCAGGGTTGCACTGCCCTGGTGTGACAGACCATGGGTACTGGGCAGACAGCGTTTAGGCAGAAGGAAGAGATTACATTCAGTTACACTTTCCAATCTGGGTTGCCTACCTGATCATTAGCAAATTGTGTCTCTATTTCATGCTTCATTTTCCCTCTCTGACAAAAGGCCTGCTTTAAAGTGGTTCTCCAAACTTAAAACTGCTGTTTAAGAAGTAAGGCATCAAGGATGGAGTTGAGAAGGAAGAACAGCTTAGGCTGCCTGTTCAACAGCAGAGAACTCCAGAACCTGAGACAGGCGGAATCAAAGTGGGTTTGGATCAGGAATACATCTTACACCTGTAAATAAAGGTGGACTTTGACCTGACTCCATGCACTGCAGAAAATGCTGCTTTCCGCCTGCATTGAGGAGATAAAAATTAATCATCTAGTTGGAAACAGGGTGAGTTTGGACTCATGATCAATACACCTTGCCTTGGAGGACTAGAGCTAAATTCAATGAGCTGAGTCAGCAGGTTTTTTTCCTATCTCCAAGAACTATGATCTTCAAGAAAATCTTTTGAAAGTGTAGGCATTCTTCTTAAAAGAAAGACATTGACAAGACTGCCATTTCTTCCCAGCGTATTAGAGTAACACTGTCTAATCTGAAGTATAATGTATTTTCTGTTAGTTATCTTTAGGTGGCAGTAAGGTAAAAGCAAGGAGTAGAAATTTAAGAGAACTCTCTACTGCATTTTTAGAGACGTTTTTCTCATGTACTGTGCTGGCTATGCCAAAGAAAGAGACTTTCTAAAACACTTGCATCTTCAGAAGATACCCCAAAAGTAATTATTAGAGTTGACTTCATGCAGTTCACACTCAGATGCAAACCTGCTGAATACAATGACTGGATACTATATTAGGTATGCAGTACTTGATCCAAGAATCCCTGAGGACTGTGATAAGGTTCACAGGTAGACAAACACAAATGATCCTATAAACAAGATGGAAGTACACTAAAAGACTAACTAACCAAAGAAAAAAAACTCACAAAAATAATTCCACGAGAAAAAAATAACTCCAACAACAAATGAAAGGCCTAAATCTAGTTTAAACAGGGTTTCAATGAATAATTATTAACATGAAAGTTTCTAATTTTTTTCATTTACACTTTTCCTGTATGCATCTCTAACAAAGTCTTTCCTGAAGCCAAGCCACAGTGATGTTCTCTCTCACTAACTTCCTGCTAGAAAGAAAAGCCGGTAGGATAAAAACACACTCAAATTTTATCAAGGAATATAATTTGCTAAGTAATGTGACAGTGTCGCATAGGGTGCTAAGGCAAGTATTATGTAGTCAATAAAGGTCTATCTTCTACCATTAATATTTACAGTTGGAAGCAGAAGATGGCTGCAATCGAAGTGCTGCACCCAGCAAAGGCTAGATGCTGACTTGATACCTTGTTGTCTGACAGTGTGAAACAGTCAGATAGCTACTTACTTCATCACCACTTGACAGCATAACATTAATGCTAGGTAGCAACACATGGCTGTGTTGCAGGAGCTTAGCACCAAATACAGATAAGAATTTCATGCAACAGTTTTGAGACTGAGGGCTTCGCTTTTTGGCAGAGAAGTAGGGACGGAAAGTGTCTGGCAGTGACAAAAATCAGACAGGAATCATAATGATTTCTGCTATATCATACACTGCTGACCCACATAGTACATATTACAGAGGCAAAGCAATTTCTTATACCCATAGAAAGAGGAAGAAGACAGGGTTCAACTTCAGCGCAGGCTGTACCTGTGGAAAAGAACCAGGGCCTGGGGGCAAGAGGACCAGACCCCGCTACACTTTATCACAGTCAAAAACCACAGCCCACAGAAGGTGGTTGCACCTGTATGTGGTGTTGGCCTTTGATGGGTATTTGGTGCTGTTCTGAGAAAGGATTACAGAAATAAATTTTAAAAAATCTGCCTCTAATATAAGTAATTAAGGAAGAGATCTTTAACCTCAACTGCTGCATGCTGAAAAGTGGAGTTTGGAGCAATTCCAGGTTGTGTACAATTCAGTTTGTGCAAGTTTGATTAAAGTTAATTGAGATTAATAATTCAGAACACAGGAGAATAATGCCTGGTGAAAACAATGCACATGGAAACATATTAGTGAGGAAAAACAACACACAACTGTTCACTGAGATGGACTTTGGGCTTTCAGATTGCAAATACCTCAACAAACTTTCTTCCCCTCCCATTATACAGAAGAAAAATTGGAAGGTTGAATGACAGATAAAATTTACATGCAAAATTCAGAAAAGCAAAAGTTTACAGCAGGAATGGTTTAGCTGGCCCCTTGACTTAGCTGTTGATATCCTATGTTATCATTTCCTGCTCCCTTCTCTTATCAAAATCATGTCATTCCCATCAGCCCCATCCTGAGTATCAGGACACCATCCTCCAGATGCTGGTCTGATCATCATCTATAGAAACAAGAAAGTAGTTCTGAAATCCATTCTTCTATCTCATCATTTTTAACTACTTCACTCTTCCTACTGAACCTCTCTTCATCTTGTTTCTTCAGAAACTGTCCTCATCTTCAGGGCTGTAGCATCTTCTTCTAGTTTTCTGCTTTTGGGTTTAATCTGTTGACCCACTCACATCCACTTCACTCTTACATGATAACAGGATTGGGCTGCCTCAAAAGGCCACTACTGTGTGTTCTTCCAAATCGCTCTCCAGGAGTCATTTCTACTGTGGCAGCCACAGGGATGCAGTAAATTCAACCTGGCTACATGCAGGGCAATGACAGAAAGTTACTGTTTTTAGTGATAGCCTTTTGAGTTTAAATATCATCCATTCCTTCTGGCAAGATGCTTGCCTGATAAGGCTTTTTTATCCACCACCAAGATTTACTCATATAGAATCTGCTGTCTCAAAGCTGTAAAGCAGTTATCCCCTGTGGAGAGATACCACCTGATGCACTGTGCTGTCAGCCATGTACAAAAATAATTCTATATGATGCCCCAAAGCATTTCCCAAACTGGAAAGGGATGTTGCACCCCAGAGACTGACACCTTTACTAAAACATTTGTCTAGCCTGTCATATAGCAGCTATGGGACAAACTCCCCCTCAGCATGGTTTGCCTGGATTTGCACCAGCTATAGATTTTCCCTCTTATCCTTTCAGATTGCAGCAGATGGTGAAGTTTCTACACCAGAGGCTGTCGATATAATTTTAAAAGACATCTCATAACAACACATTGGAGTTGCACATTTAATCTGTGCTGCACCACCAAGATGATCTTAAAAGGAGCTGGAAATTTAGCACTGGCAGTTGCTGCAGAAGCACCATCAAGGAGCCTTCTCAAAGGCCACAGCTTACTGAGAGCTGACCTCCCAAACCGCAACCCAAATCACTTCTCTCTGTGTAACCTGCGCTCTGCTGTCTAAGAGAAAGGGCATTTAATACTCTGTCCTGGGAGAAGCTGATCCAGAAAAATATCTGATAGAGATTTTGAGGGGCTACTTAGGTACTTCTGTCTCTTTTGGGTCCATGGTTGAGCTCATGTACAGTACAGCGACCAAAACCGGAAGTATTATTCCTTCTGCCTAAAACAGACCATCTCAGACATACTAAATACCACTGTTTTCATAATTGGACCACTTCCATTAAACAGTTAATACAAGTCATACATCAATACTACAAGTAGTTAAATAAATTACAGTTACTGTATGAAGCCTGTTCTTTAAAGATTAATTCTTATAAAGCGAGCTTCCAAGTTGGAAAAACTACTTGGCCAAAAGGCTAATAGTATCAATAGAAGGCCACCTGAGCCAAACATTACTGCATGTACTAGCACTGAAGAGGGGGCAGATTGATTTGATTTAAACACAGCACTGTTTAAAGTGATCTTGGAATGGTCCTGAAATCTAATGTGTGGAGCAGGAGGGCTGGGTATGCCAGTCAGAATGGGAGATAAAGACTAAAGTGAACACCCATGTTTAACCAAAGTCTGCTTTACAATTTAGTTGCAACACTTCAGAGAGCTCCGTCTCCAATCTCCAAGTTTTTGCTCCACTATAATTAGAACAAACTTCCTCGTTAACTTCTGTAGTGTCACAACAGTGCAGCTTCACGTGCCAGGAGGGAGACTGTCAGAATTTCTTAATGAGGTACTTTCCTTGAAAGCCCATCTAAATCCTAGACTTCAATCATCTCCATCTCCTTCATTTTCTCACAGAACACCAGAGATGTAATTCTTCCTTGATAGCAAAGATTGCATTTTTCTGATCTATAACTGGTCAAGCCAGATGATCAATTTATCATTATAGAAGCTAACATGAATTCTTTTGCTTTGATTTCAAGAACTGTCAGAAAACTAAAAGTTGACATTTTCCAGGAAGAAATCAATTAAAACTGTCACATCAACTAAGACAAACTACATTTTATAAAAAAAAAACAAAACCCTACACAGAGACGGTAGTGAATGTAATTACTTCAGAGACATTTTAAGAAAATATTCAGAGAATAACACACCAGAAAATAGAGAAATTTAAAACAAAAAGTTAGTTACCATCTTTCTTCCTCAAGGTGAACTGTCTGTACTATACTGTGGACAGTCTGCACACATCAGAAGTAGTCACCAAAATGTTATCTCCAGCATTATCCATATGGGCATGTACAGGATTTGGGGTCTCATTCAGGCCCTCCAGCAATGGGGCTTTATTTTCCTGCAGACATCACAAAAGTAACTCAGAGTTTGGTGGTAGAAACAGCAATGATGGAATTCCAAAATGATCTACAACTCTTTACATCATATGGAAAGATTTTCAGAGGACTACAGAGGCAGGTGAGGACAACAGGATAGCCTCCTCTCAGTGAACATGGTGTCAGGGGGAGAAGTTCTTAAGACACTGAGGAAAAAAGCAGTCATGCTTACCTTGGGGCGTTTGCATACAGAAGGCACCAGAGCCAATACATGGCAACTGGAGGTCACCCTGAACTGCAGCTGAAGCCTTCCTATGTCTGTTTTTACCTCTTGCTTTCTGTTTGCCAATTTCAGAGAATTCACTTTTCTTACCAGGTAATCCTGAAACTTGTTAGGCACCAGGTTTACAGTACAGCAAATATTGCATCTTTCAGGAATTTCTTCCTTCACACATGGGGGACAAGAATAATGTCTGTGCAATGCAACTTCCACTTTTGAAAACCCACAAGATGAACTGAAGGGTTATGAGGTGTGCAGAAGGAAAAGTTGCTGGTGGCCTTCCTGGTGATAGACAGTGGCCAATCAGCTAAGGTGCACTAAGTGCTACTTCCTTTGTTGCCAAAGGCATCAAAGTAGAAACAAATAAATGATTCACGTACCTGAAAAAATAACTGTATAGACACACTCAGAGATGAGTGCCCATATGGACAACAGCATGAAGTAGGAAACCAGGCTAAACCATTAGAGAATAAAGCAGTTAAAGGAAATAGGTGATGTGTATAAAGTCTTGAAAATAGTTTGCCATTTCCAGTGGCCTGTGCAGTGTCCGGCTCAGCTGGACAAGAATCTGTTCTCCTTAAGTAATCCCAAAATGGATTATTAGTTCAACAGCCCAACATGTAGGTCAACACAGCTCTTAGGAGTTGGTGGTTGGTGTTTAGCACAAGCAGAGCAGATACCTTTTACAGATCATGTGAGGGAGAGCAACAGACGATGGCTTGTGAAAAACGAAAATCACAGAAAAAGGGACTTCATGTGCCACTCGGTGTCATTTTAGTAGAACAAAGTAAATCTATAGATTTATGGCCCCTTTACTGCTGTTGAAAATAGACTGTAGTCTCACTGGCTGGGATTATCAATGTATCTCATAACAGATTTGTATGTGACTGACTGGATTTCTTCTTGAACTACCTAGATTCTTATATGAATTCAGCCTTTAACTGAAAAAAATTTCCAATAAGACAAGTGTAAATCCTCTATGAAATAAACTCAGCATATCTATGTGATTTTAATCAAGTAAATGGCTTTTCTTTGGCTGCTCACTATTACCCCTATATGTTCCCAAAGCTTTCAAAGAAATTCTAACATGGATTAGGATCACTCAAGCCAATCAGCCCTCATTACTGTAGCAAACGGTTTTGATTGGGGGGCAGTAAATCTGGATGGCACGGATCAGATGTTCTTACAGTGAATGAAGTGATAACCTTGTGAGTGGTGTCAGGACTCAGGAGCTGGAGACCTTGCCAGGGAAAGCTCCAGTGCACATGAGCAGCTGCAGAACTCTCAGAAAGCCCCACATGTGGCAGAGAAGGGAATTCTCCAGAGTTTGTCAATCCCTGTATTTTAAAGCTTGTGTTGATGTCTCTGTCTTGCGAGGAATCCAGAATCAGGCACAGTTCTGTGCGAGCACTGAAATGGAGGTTGGTTAATTCTTAATGCCCAGTGGACAGCCATACTGCTGCTTTCAGAGCACGCCGTGCCTTTCACATCCCACAAACACACCCAAAACATGCTTTCCCATGCAAAGCTCCTGCCCACGCAGCAGCATCCCAAGGAAGCATGCCCTACCTCTCTCACATCTGCAGGGATTACTCCACCAGCTCCACAGCTCACTCTTCAACCTGATACCTCTCAGCCTTGGGGTCCGTGGCCTTGCTCCTCATCCTTGCAATGACACAGAGCAGGATTACATCAGCTAAATCATGCTGATGTAAAGCACACAGGAGGAAGAGGCCCTATGTTTTTGGCCAGCTTCCTCTGTGTGCTATTTCACTTGTCTTTGACACTTGGCACACATGGAAACATTCATACACAGCAAATCCCTAATGTTCTGTCTTAGAAAATAACCATTTGGGAGATAGCTTGTTTAAAGATAAGCATACATATATTGGATTGATAAAGGCCTCTGAGCTTTGACTTGTGAACTGGGCCCTCCTTATCCAAACTGTTCATCTACAAAGCAAATCAAGGAACCAAAGTGGAACAATAAATCCATTTCAATAATCAAATGAAAAGCAAACTCCAGCCCTACAATGAAGTTTCACTCTATATGATGATTCATTTTATCTAATATAAATAATTCAAATATTTTTAATTTATTAAAATAACCCTACAAAAATTAATCAACTTTGAAATTAAACCAGCAGTGTAAAGCTAAAAGATTTGACTTTAAAACATGACAAAGATTTTTTTTCCTGCATTTCTTCCTGTCATTGCAGATGAAGCTATTCACTGGATGAAAACTAGATTCAATATTTTTTTTTAATTTTGCCAAAATAAATTTGTCTTGCTCCAACTGACAGCCAAAGACAAATAAATAGAACATGCTACATAAAATAACTTAGTGAGAAGCAGATAGGCTTCTAATGTAACAGACTTCATTTTGTTGGTATTACCATGGCACATGACATCATCTTGCCATCAACATCCATTACCACTAAGGCTACAACTTTTACTGACAACTTCTCTATATTAGGGGGCAGGGGAACTCTCACAACTCTTCTTAAATCAACTACCTTTTAAACAGGCTTGTAAGACAATTCAGATTGGAAGAGCCCTCAGGAGATCTTACAGTCCAGCCTCCTGCTCAAACTGTAATGAGAATCTCTAAGGTATTGCCCAGTCAATTAACCCTCCTTAATTTGCCCTACGTATATCTAACTATTCATAAGCAGTGCTGAAGTTACATTCAGAAATAGCTGTGATCACCATGCGGTACTTATTAGCAAGAATTCTTTCTAAAAGGCTATCACAGTGTTTGGGAGTCTCATAGGCTTCCTTGAGAACAAAGGTTTTCAGCAAAAAATTTCAGTAACTTGTTTCTCTTCAGACTTCCAACTGCCTTGTGCCCCCCAACATTTTTTTTTTTTTTTCCTGAGGTCTCCCCTTCTGCTTTTGTAGCTCTCGGCCACGTAATACTTCTTGTAGGGTCTCTGTCACATAAAGACATCAAAAAAATTGTCAGTTCAAGAACCAGATCTTAATCAGTTAATGTGGGGAAGGGAGCAGCAGCCTGTGTGATTCATCAATGAGTGAAGCAACAGGCAAAGACTTTTCTGATAAGTCTGAAGGAGTGATACAGGACCTTTAATTTCAAACTCCATTTTTAAAACCCACTCCCTACCATTATGCAAAGTACATGGCAAGGTCAGTGACAAAACCTCTTTTTTCCACTGTCTGAGTAGCATTATGTTTCTAAAAATGCTGCTCCATCCTTTAATTTTTGGGCTCACCAGTTACAATGTAGTATATTATCATCACCAAATATGCAATGAACAGTATCTGAGGTGATGGGGGACAGAACCTTTCAGATATTTTTTTTCGGATCAGCCAGTTGATTTTCCAAATTAATTTAACTGTTGAGCCATTAATTACTAAAGAAGCAGTTGATTTTGATGGGACCAGACTGCAGAGCCTTCTGGCAGCTCTTGTTACCAGTTCAGTGCAACTGCTGAGGGGACAACCTATGCTGTAAACTTCAGCAGTGAGCTGTGGGCTGATAAACCAGGGGACAGTACTTGAACAGTGTGGGGGGGGTTGGATCAATAGAATCCACCTAAAAAGATGAATTAAAGGCCCTTTTTTAATATTTAGAAACTAGAAGCAACATAAACACAGAAATAAAGTTAGTTTATGTCCTTGCTCATGGTAAAAAGCCCCGACTGTCTAGAATTTAATCAGTGGAGTAACTTCTTTTACGCACTGGCTCAGGACAGGTAAGGTTTTGTAGTAAATAACTATTGCAATATGAAAAAACAGCCCTATTATGATGATTTTAAAATGAGAATGAAGTTTAGATATGTTGAGTGCATTTTGACAAGTTACAGGGTTTTTTCCTCCTCAATTTCTTGCATAAAATTTTTCATTAAGAAATCAAATTAATTTGAAGGATATCATAAATGAAAACATCTCCATAAATACAGACATACTTGCAACAGGAATGGCAAGAGTATGGACTGGAAAATAGGAAATAAGTTCAGAAATTTCACATACCAGAGACAAGGTAATACCATCCATTTGCCTAGGTAGTGAATTTATTTTACAAATATCCTTTTCAGCCCTAGGATCAGAGTTACTTGGATTATCTCAGCCCTCAGTTTCCCAGAGCAGAAAATTAAAATATAAGACAACTTCTGAGAACAAAAAAATTCCATTAAAAATTTTCATCCCCTCTGAGAAAAGAAGAGAAAGGGTCACAGTCTAAGAGGGTACAGGGCAAAACTAAGATCTCAAATATGTCTGTAACACCATCTAAAGAAAAATTTCCTTCCCAATCCAAACCAATTTAATAGACCAACATGCTTCATGCCAACTTATTTTACAGTTGTATTCATGTGGTCTGTCACCTGCACTAGATTATTTCTATTGGGAAAAATGTTTTTTAAATAATAGGGACCATATATTTAGCCATCATGGACAGAGGAAAATATCCTAGTTGATCATGTATGCCCTAAGAGAATCCCTGAGCCAAAGTTGCTTCTACTATCATAGTGGAACCTTTTACATCAGTGTGGAGTTGGAAAGAGGAAAAAAGAGGAAGATTTGTTTTAACATTTTCCCCTCTGGCATTGTAGATCTCCTGCAAAGGCACGAGACCCAGTGATGTACATACAGCAGCAGCACCCATTTACAGTTCATCCACTGCTGAATGCAGGATTGTCATCGATCTCTGGATTGTAATTGCCCTTCCTTAGAAATGAGGAGTAAGCAGGTCACTCAAATACCCTCTAATATGGAGAATCTAACTGGAAAATGGGCTTTGACCTGCTGTTTCCCATTTCTAAATATTTGGGGATTTGAACATTCCGCCTCAAGCACACATTCATCTCAGGCAGTTCAGCTGTCACTCATAATACAAATCAAGGGATGATGGATGGCAGAATCTGCCCAGAAGTTCAATTCCTAGTAGAGTCATTTTGTCCATAGTGACCACTTTTCCACACTAACCACATCACTTCATTGGCTTACCTCACCATAAGAATTTTTTACACATTAAAGCATATACATAAATGTGTACAAATGTTCATCTACCAACTATAAAATTTATCTGGTCTAACGCTTTTCAACTGACAGGGGTTTTTTTATGTGCACTATGCCTTCTGACATTATTACATTTCCCACTGCCACAAAAAAAAAGAAAAAAAAAAATCTGAGCATTTTTACATTCATCCTGTACTCTGCTGCTTGCATTTCTGTAGATGAAGCTATGAAGCCTGTATGTGGAAGGAGAGCTGGATGAATATTTTAAAACACATTTGTGTAAATATACTGATTAATTTCTCATGCAATAGATTTCAGTTGCACTCTTGTGCAGCCTTTATACACTTATAGCATGAAAACAAGTTGGTAAAAATGTTTGCTGGCAGGAATTCCTGTAGAAGTAGTACATTTTACAAAAATGATGTAAGCAACATTTCTATATATAATTTATACATATAATTATATGTAATCTATACTTACAAGTATATATACACATATAAATATTCACATTAACTTGATTCCTCCAGTAAGAGAAAGAGAAATGTGACTGAATATATATCCAGTCAAATCAGCTCATGTTTAACTTGCAGCAGCAAAGACCAGCAATAACATGTTCACAACCAAACCTGGGATAATGAATTATTATTAAAGTGATTAAACAAATGATTGCTAAATTACTATTACAGTCTGAAGATATATTAACTTACAAGTTATTTTAAAGGTAAAGGAAACTGTCAAAAGAAATAGGTCATTGCATGAAATTCATGCAGCTCTGCCTATTAAACATCCAGCACTGTGTGTGTAATTTTCTGGAATCCAAAGACCAAAATCTGGAGGGGCTAATGTATTTCTCTACCAATAAATGGTGCCTCAGCAGTAGCTTTTCTAAACAAAGTTCTATCCAGAGAGTGGTTTTCACTTTCCTTCCATGCTAACTCAAGTGTGTCTCAGTATTCTCTTGATGGAAATTACATTGCAATTATTTCAATCCTTCCAGTTGACAACTGACTTGATCTCGACCATATTCACCTCCATTGGCTTAGTAACGCTGGCCTTGTTATTGATCCTCTTCTTGGCAGTTGTGGTTTCAGCCATCACTGCCAATAAACGGGCGACTCAAGGGAACTACAACCCCAGCCAGCAGGAGAAGGAGGGATCCCGGGTGGAGATGTGGAACATGGTGCAGCCACCGCCAATGGAAAGACTGATTTAGAAGACAGCAAAATCACTCCTCCACCCTGAAAGATGGCTGAAAGGGGACAGTGTATATATGTTAGATATATTAATTTTCACTCTGATATCAGGAATACTCATTATAAATATTACAGTGACTTTGGGCTTTCAATGTTTTCCTTTTAAATTCAATAACATGAAAACTCTTTTTGCATTTAAGTGAACCAATGACATTTCTCATTGTTTTGGACCAACCCATCCAAGGACAATTTTTATTTGCACTGGAAACTGCAGCCTTGATAATCAGCAGTAGTCATTACAGACAGTAATGGTTCCTGGGATACCTGTAAGTGCCTGTCTTGGACACAACACAGATAAGAGTTCCTCATTTGTGCTCTCCTTTGACGGCCCAGCAATCACTGCTGCAGAAGACGATGAAGACAAATCAACTAAGCTTGTACAATAAAGACATTGTAATTCTGCTATAAAAAGGTTTAGTACTAGGGCTGTGTCTCAGCATATCTACTTTCATCTGTTAATCAGGGATTAAAAGGAAGCTGTGCGAACACTCTCCAAAATAAAGGCTTCAAATTAATTGTTTTCCTTTCCTCCAGTTCTTTCCTTCTACCTGCCATCCCTCCACTTTCTACTGAAATGAAGGTGAAATGCATTTCAGTTTACACAAAAGCACATATTTCTCTGAGTATAAATGGCTGTGTCCTAAAATATCCAGTGGGCACAACATGACCTCTTAGGAGACATGAAATCTAAACATCCTAAACAAATTGTGTGTGTCCACACAATTGTCTTCCTCACATCACAATATTACCTGCTCCCTTTTAGAAAATTATTGCCTCTCACATTGAAAATATATATTGGTTGCCAAAAGCATGCTCAGAAACATTTCCCAAAGCTCATGAAAAATACCAGGAAAGTGACAGAAGTACCTTACAGGTAAAACACTGACTTGAAAACGATTACCACAAATTTGGTACTTCTCCTGGCACTCAGACTTCTCGTATGATCATGGGAAAAAAATCTTTTTGTCTCAATTTCTGTCTTTTAAAACAGAGATAATCCCATTTAACTACCTCATAAACCTTGGTAGCACAAGGGTTGCTGTGTCAAAAAAGAAACAAATGCATAAAATGTAATGGGAGAAGCTTTTAATGGAATAGACATTTACATGGATGTAATATAAGTTACATTGACACGTAATAGACATTTGAGCGCACAGGAATCTTGTAATGAAATAGACATTTGAAAATGTAAGTTATTGGTTGGACTCAATGGTCTTAGAAATGCTTTCCAGGCTTAACAATGGTACCAAAAATACGTGCCAAAAACACACGCAGGTCAAAGGGAGTTTTGGAATGTAGGGGCAATTCTAGCCATAAGTCATGCAGCTATTTTTCAGATGTAGTCAAGAAATTAAAGCATAAACATTGCTCCCACACAAACTGGATCCATAATAAAGAGGCAACAGAGTAGAAAGTGCATGATGGCATTTCCTTCTTCCTGCACTTCAGCTTACATGTTTGTGCAGTTGTGAAACATTCCATATAGAGTTGCATAATACAGTATGCACATTCAGTATCTAAGAGTTTAAGTCATCTTTTTAATTAAGGATCAATTCATAATTCATTTTGAATGAGCCCCTTAAGGGATTGCTGAAGATCAATGTCACTCACATTTATTTTTGTATAATATGAATAGCAGTAACTATGATAGTAAGCACATTCAAGATTCCTTGCAGTCCTCACCAATATCTTTCAAAATAAGGCCCTACAGAAAATGTGAGTAGATGGTTGGATTCAAGCTGAGTTACGAGAGCAGAATGTAGTCACAGCAAACATGCACAAGAGACTTTGAGCTCAATTTACAGCTTTACTACTGAAGCTTCTTATTGTAAATGCAATTTTTGTTGTACAGCTGCAGTCTAAATTCAGAGTTCAAATGACAACTAAGTAAAAAATGGAAAAATAAGTTATTAAAATTATGATAAGAGACAGCAGAAATTCAGAGTAGATATTTTCCAAACATAGCTTTATTTAATTATAGATGCAGTAGATTTTAATTGAAACTTCTGATTTAGCCCAGTTTTTGCCCTATGAGACACTGCTGAGGCATAATAACAAATAACAAAGTTAGCTGGATGTGATCCTTTCTAGAAAGATACGTAAACATTGTGGAAAAAAGAAGACACTAACTCAAAGAGTGTACAGTTTGAGACAGAAAATACCAAGCAAATGACACAGCAAAGAACAGTGTGTGAGGATGAGAGACCACAAGTGAAGCAGAAGTGACTTCTGTGGACTCTTACACATACGGGCTTTGCCTCACACACACAAAAAAAAAAAGCTGTGAGAGACCCAAAGGAAGGCTGGGTGTGCCCAGAGAGCAGCCAAGTGGGCAGAGACATGGGAAGCTGTGACAAGAAGAGGGCAAGCAGTAAGTGAGTGGAGAAGAGGAGATGTAAGACTGCAGACAGAGAAGAGCCTGGGGACAGAAGGCAAATGTAGAAACATGAACAAGGCACAAGCAGCAGAAGGAGCACTGGACTAGTAAAGTGGATACAAAGAAAATGCTTCATGTTCTTGGTATTCTGGTCAGTGAGCCAAAGGAGAAATAGAATTTAGAGGGATCTCAGGGAATAGCAGAGATGGAGAAAGAAAACCAGAAATTAAGTAATACAAGAAATATAAGTAAAATTATTACAATAAAGATTTAACTTTGAAGTTAGATCTTTGAGCAGGAGGTTGAACTAAATGACATCAGCAGGTCCTTCCAGACTAAACTATTATCTGATCCAAAGAAAAAGGACAAAAGAGAAAAGGCAGCTGAAGATGGAGGCAGTTTGCATTATTGTTCACAGGGGAAGACAGGGCAAGAATAAGGAAGTGGATGGAGAGCAAACCTGCTCTTCACAATGGCTTGACTTTCTGGATTAAATTTTGGAAGTAGCAGAAAAACAATCTGTGCAGAGGTAATAAATATTCCAGAAAGGGTTGCCACAGAGACAATCTATAGGGTTGAGCAAGATACCTGAGAGTGCGTACAGAGGAAGGAAGAGGCAGAGCAGATGAAAGACCGAAGACTTTTTATACAGACCAAAGAGAGTTCTGGAGGAATATGCTCCTAGAGAATTAAAAAGACAGCCATAAAAGTACAACAAAGGGAAAAATCTCACAGTGAAATACAAGTGTGGTTTGTAAAAGGTAAGTCAAGGAGACAGAAGGCAGGGGAAAAACCTTTAAACTAAGATTAGAGTAAGGCATGATTGCTGTCAGTCTCAATGGAGAGGAAGCTATAAAAATAAGAGTGGTGGAAATTCACAGAAAAATGAGAGAAGAAAAGGAAATGAAAGCGAATGGCACTTGAGAGAGGGGGAGGCAGAAGCTGGATTGCAGCAAAGGTGAAGCTGGACTTTCATAGCAGTGAAACCATAGGAGAGGGAGGGAGGATGACAATAAGTTAGGAATGAGAATTACCTACTGAAGCAGACCTATGTAAGGTAACTTGGAGCATGTTTTACTTCAGATAGGGATTTAAATGTGAAATATTCAAAACTCTATTTATGATGTTATACAAAACAAACAAGCCCCAGAAGGCAACCCATGTCAGTTCCAAATACACTTTCTGAAAAGCTGAATTAGCAAAGCAACATCCAAAGGCAGCAGGGAGGTAGATGCTGCAGCTGAAAACACTCAATGGCAGCCTGGAGAAGCACAGAAGTCTCAAAGCTGTCGCCACATGAACATACTATAGTGACCATGAAATGCATGGTTAGGAAGACCGACCCTTTTGGGTCGTATCTCAGCCGGGGAAGAACAGTTACAACAGATGAGAATACGTTATAAAGAACATCTAACACCATCTTCGATGAAATTTAACCCACAGATTAAGACCAATGCAGCAGATGTCAAGCTATTTTCTCAGCTCAAGGGTATAATAAAATGCATATAGAAGCACAGACATTCAGGCAGGAGCAATTACATGTAGAAGTTGTGGAGAGCATTTGTGCTTCTATAAGGAAAAAACAATCAAAACTGGCTTCTGGTTCCCCCATAAGCACTGATAATCTCCGCTAATGTGAAGGTATCTCCACACATAAGACTTAAAATATTTCAAAACTATATTTGCTTAATCTATTTGACTCCACAGTCTCAAGTAAAATAAATTACATTCACTTGCAACCCATTCCTTAAAGAAAAAAAGTGCTCAATATAATCCCGAACTTTACACATTTAAACTTTCTCTTCATGTCTAATAGCCTTCTACAAAGAGAGGGTGTTATGTTACAGCACACAATCTGCTCTGCAACAAATCCCTCTGAAGACACTCAGAAGCAGGAGAAGGATGAAACAACTTACCCCCCTTTCATGGTCCATTCTCTTTTCCCTTGGAAAAAGGTGACATCCAGCCTGTGAAATAGTGAGCATTACCTTGCATTATGTGCCTTCACCATTTTATGTAAAATTAACTTCTCTGTATGTACATGGTATGTTTATAGTTTAGATGCTGTAGCTATATTACTATTTTGCTGTGTAAAGGATCAAAATGACCAATAAATAAAGATTATATCAAGCTACATGAAGGGTGGTTTTTTTTGCTTTATCAGATTATTTTATTATGCAACCACAAAGGAAATTAGCCAGAACTATATTTACAAAGTCAAGTTTTCATTTGGAATCAAGTGACCAAGAAACATTTTCCATGCTTGGAAAATGAGATGAACATGCTTTGTACTGTGGTCAGAGCTGCCAGCCTCAGCATTGCAATTTGCACCATCCTCTCTCTATATCCACACTGACTGACTGCCCTGTGCTCAAAAAGGGAGATTTTTGTGCCAGGTCCCAAGGTAGCACAATACAACTTCGTGGAACTAATTTATACAAGCTGAGAAGCACATGCTCTGTTTTTTAAAATTACTCCTGTCTTTGCAGCACTGTGGATGAGCGCATGCAGAAAAATGGCAGAGCTGTAAGTAATTTCTTCACTTAATGTAAGCCCCATCTTCACAAGGGGTTTTCTGCTCACTTCAAAAGTCTCTCTGTTACTTTTCAATCAAGATGAACACCCTCAGACACCATGTATCCTAATGCTCTGAGAAGGCATTAAGCAGTCACTGAAGGGGCTCCCTCAGACCAGCTGAGCTATCCTGATGCTTGCAGTTGCATTGCAAGCTCCCCTGCAGCCTGGCTGCCATGGCCACACCCCAGGTCACCTCCAGGTAAGACACTCTCCCTTCCCAAGCCTCCCCAACTCACATGTCCTGGCCCCAGAGAAAGTGAGAAAACATCTGGCCCATCCAGCTTTCAGGTCAATGAGAAGCTAAGCCACAATTTATTGTCATTGCCTACATCTGAAGTCTGGCTAGTGATTATTGTTCAAACAGATGCTAAGTAATAATAAACATCATCCAAGTTGCAGTATGAAATAAAGAACATAGTAAATACACTTTTCAAAATGGCCATAATAAATGCAGTCCTGCAGCAGAAAGCTTGTGTCCAGCCCAAAATTTCTGCAGCATGTTTTATTTAACCTAAGCCGCCAGTCTCACTGAAGGACAAACCTTACATGAGTAGTGTCACATAACATCAGGAATCATGGATCAGAGGACTTTGGCCAAGTTCCTTTTCCCGTGCTATTCAATCACCTCTCAGCTAAAGGAAACTGACACCTCTGGAAATAATTCAAAAAAAGAGCATCAGATTAGACATTGTAACTCAATAAAGTTGAACAGCAAATAGCTGACAACACTAGAATTTTGCCTATTGCAAAATGTCACAGTTGAATGAATGGATGGGGCTTTCATGCCCCACTGAAGCATGCACAGGCTTCAAACTACTGGCATGTGTCAAGATGCTGCAAAACCTAACATTTATAAAAGATACATCTGGTGTACATTTATTGGGAGCAGAGTGAGGTCTTGTTTAAATTGCACACATGAATTTGATGTGGAGAGCGGGCATACCCCGTGACTCACAGTAAAAGCATGTTTTAACCTAAACTCCTCCATCTATAATGCATGTCATGAGGTGTGAAGACCTCTTGCACAGCGAAAAGCCAGAGCGTAAATTATGAATCAAGGCACAGGTGGAGTGCTGAAGGCCGGGCAGAGTTTTCAGTTCAGTGGTGATTTTTCTGGGCTTCTGTTCTTTCAAATGACACTTATTGGATATTTTATATTGCAGCCAATTAGAGCAACTTTGTTGTATTCTGACTTGGTTTCAAAAAAATTGCTTTTAATATCTGTTTTTATCAGGCCATGAATTTTCTTTTCCCAAAATTATTTGACAAAACAATTACATTCATCAGAAATTCGTCTAACATTGTCAAAAAACAGCAAGGCAGACATGTCCAAATCATGACTTTAAATCATCTCTTTTTGATCAGAGCAAACCTACACGGGCCTTCATCTGGTTCCTCGTGCTTCATGGCACTGTTTGAAGCATGCCATTTTCCTCAGCTCAATATTGTGTGTGACCTTTCAGATTCCACCTGTAGTTCCAGCAAAAGCGCAATTTCCACTGGCATGTATTGTAATAACTAGCACTGACAAAAATGTGTGTTTCCAATTTAAACCCACTTAGTTTCACTTGGCACCTGTGCTAAACCTACTTGGCAGCAGAAATGCAGAAGGAGCGGCAGAGCAGGCTCTGTCCAGCAATCCTAACTTGATGTGACCACCCGGGCTGCCAACCTTTGTCACCTCCACAAGCAGCCACTTGCACCTCAGCATGTTTGCAGTCCCTGTGCAGGGCAGTCTCAGGTCACACGGCTGCTTTCTGTCCCACAAAATAGGCAACTAAACGTCTTCCATGTAGCACAAGGCTAACAGAATTTCAGGGGCTACCCGTGAGTAATTGCACAATCTTTAGGCAGGTTGGAAAAGTGGAAGTCTGCAGGGAAGATGTGTGGAGTATTTCCACACATTTTGGCTCCAAGTGCAAAACAGCTCAAACAAATAAATGCAGATTTAGCTGCTTCCAATTGCCTCCTCAGCAAGCAGGGAGAGGTTTCTCACATAATAAGCTATGGGCATCCAGTGTGACAGGACATCCTGCCTGTAGTGCAGCCACTTCAAGAGCAGCTAGGAGCCCAGGGGTTATTCCAGAGGAAAAAGCACAAGGCTCTGCACTCCAATTGCCTGCAGCACTGGTGTGGGAACACCACTTCATGCCTTCGCTGCAACCACAAAGAAACATCTACAAGAGAAACCTCGACTTGGATCTCAGGGGCAAAGCAGGAAGAAAAGCAAACCAGAAGACCATGCAGGTGCACCACTCTTCTCCCCCCCATTTCTGGCAGGGCATCCTCATGTGTCAGTGGCTGCAGCTCTTCCAGAGATTTACATATTCCCTTGGGCATATCACTATGTCAAGTGAGGGTTGTTTAAAGCAAATCAGCAGGTTGACATTTTCCTTCTGAAATGTATAAAACCTCAATGTCCAGCTGAACAAGTCCAGTGCCAAACATTTTCTTTCAGAGGGATCCGAGGCAGGATCATGGGCAACTGTGTTATACATGACCCCAGGGGGAAGGAGGCTCCAGCAGGTTTTAGCATGAGAAATGAGTCCAACAGAAAAGGCATAGTGGCCCAGTGCTGGACCAAGTGATTAAACTAGTCCTAGAGAAGATTATTCTAGTTTAAAAATATGGGTAACAGTGACCACTGGCCAGAAAAAATGTGCCTGCACTCAAGACCTGCACAGATTGGATTAGCCTGTTTGTCACTCAGTGCTGGGATACACCTCTTTGTGTAGTCTGCCAGAGATGTAGAAATCACTTCTCAAATTTTCTGACACTGGGGAGAAAAGTAAAACCAATTACGCAAGTACTGGTCTGTTGACATTTAAAATGAGACAATGATGAACATAAAAAAAAAGGCTAAAAAAATCCTGGGCCAGCAACCCAAAGGACCAAAGACAAATCACAAAATAGGATGCAATTAATTAGGCTGAAATGCCAACAATGTTCAGTATATCGTTCAAAGTATCTGCAGTGTCAGACTACTACCGTGACCCCCAGTACGAATATGCCAAGGGGAAATGTAGAATAGGACTGAATCACATAAGTTAAATACAAATATTTTAAAATGACATTTTAATTTCTACTTCACCATTTTAACATTTTCAAAATCGTTAAATAAGCATGTCACCTATTCTCAGAGCAGGCCAAATGTCAGATGTTTGTATGTATTATTCAGTTGAACATTTTAGTACATAATCCTCCTCATTGCAAAACAGGTGGTATTATATTAACAGGTTATTTTCTTAAAAGGAACAGTGAACAGAAAAGAGTTGACACTGTGAACTGGTGTATTACTGAATGTGGAGCCAGTGCTAGCACGGGACTGACAAGAGGACTGCAGGCAGGACAGGGGGACAGGGAGCCACAACTTCCCACTGTGTCCACAACTTCTAAAGCACATTTCAAGGTAGAGCCTCGGAATCCATTTACCACAATTCAAGTCACCAATGCTAAATCACACTCTAAAACAACTGGGCTCCACGAGTTTTAAGATGAGCATGTCAAAGATAAAATCTGCAAGTCAAAGATGGTATTTAATATTTAGCCTTTCAACAGTCCAGGTGAGAAAATCGACCTCTGCCCTCCTTCATCATAACAGAAATGCTGCTCCTCATCACCATTTAGGAACTATCTTAAGATAAATCAAATGAAATAATTTTATACCAGGATAAAAAATACTCACCTTGGAAAGTATATTAGTTATTAATAGAGTTATATATAATTGAAAAACAAACTTGTGTAGGCAAATGAGTATTGTGTAAGCTCAACAGAGTACATCTTTACTGTGTCTCATCCATGAGACTGTGCATATTTTGCAGGACTTCACCATTAAAATCAGGTAACAGACCTAAAAGGAAAAGGCTTGAAATGAAGTTTAACAGATTCTTTCTAGGCCACCTTTCTTTTTCAGTGCTGTATGCTGTGTTTTGTTGCTCATGTTTCACTGGACCCAAAAATAAAAAATTAGTGGAGCAGTACACCATCAGGAGCTCAGCCCTTTGACTTTCAGGAGGAGTGTGAAACAGGCAGCCAAAGGAAGGTAATGATATGCAGCCCACAGCATATTCCAAATGCGCTTCTCAAACTTTGCTTTTACAACTAGCACTTGTTTATGTTTTATACAGAATTTCTAACAGGATTGACAGCCTCTGGGCTTCTGAAGTGCAAGGAGCTGTTAGCATTTTTTTCTGACTGATGAAAATCTGCAGACTGACTCTACTCTGCTTTATCTGAATACCAGCAAACCCACAACACTCCAGGCATTGCTCAGGTTTTTGTTGTTATTGCTTGTCACATCAAATAAAAATCTAAATCCATGAATTTGCTAAAGTTATTTTTCATTTTGTGAACATGAGGTTAACACACAGTGAGTTCCGGAAAGAAAATGAAATGCTTTGTCCATCATTTGGGTTTGGCTGCAGCTGCTCTATGTGAAAGTGCATTGGAAAAGCAATTCTCATCTGCTTGTGAAGCACAACCAACCAAAAGTTACTAATGAACAGGAGCATTTCTGATTCCTCCTCCCAAACAAGTCCTCAATAATACACTGCTCTGAGTTGCATTTTTTCCTCCCAAATGGGGGAAATAACACAACTCTTAATACACGAGCCAGCTTTCACACCCAGGGTGCTACCACATGGCTGATACACCAAACTGCTCTGAAATAGATATTCACAAACACGTGGTATTGTATCAGCAGTCACAGGGTGCTGCTGTATCACCTGTGTACAATTTGCTAATTTGACTATTTTCTTTTACTACCTCCTCTTCTTCAATTCTCTCTCATTTCAGGTTTGAAAGAACTTACTGAACTGAAATATCCACAGAAGGCAAGTTGCAACCACACTCTGAGTGCCTCGAGATAAAGAAAACAAAAACCAAAACCAAAACCCAACTCAAAACAAAAACCAAAACCAAACAAAAAAACCCAAACAAAAAACTAAAGAAAGGAGGCAAAGTTTACCTGAAAGCCTTTGTCTTCATACTTTGTCACTTCTGCAAGAATTGCTTTCATAATGTCCTCCACTGACTCATAATCTTGACCTATGACACAAACTTCATTTTCACAGCTATCATTTCAATAGTTGAATAAACGTGGGCATATCTACTGGAAAAACAAAGATGTTTTACACTTAAGCTGGCAGTGAAGATCCCTTTGCTCCCAGTCCTCACCGCTGATATCACTCTGGTGGCTGCTTTAAGCTAACACAAGTCTAATGGCAAGTGGTATAATCACGTTCACATTGTTTTGCATCAAGATAATTTGTAATTCTTTCATCAGTCATGGATTGACTATATAAATATCGAAACTACAGTCTCTATGGTTTTTCTGCATATCAAAATGCTTTTAATTCAGAAGAGTGAATCACAGATCAGATTACACTGCATTGCCATTTAATCAAAAATTCTAGCTGAATCATAGTCATACACTTGCATAAAATGAACTAGTGAGGCTAAGCTCACTTAGCTTTAAAAAGCTAAGCCATATCTAATACTATAGTCATGATGTGTTACTGTATTATGTTGCAGTGCCTTTGTGTGGCAAGTTTTTGGTATCAGGGGGCCACAGGGGTGGTTTCTGTGAGAAGCTGCCAGAAGCTTCTCCTATTTGTGATGGAGCCAATGGCATCCGAGTCCAAGACAGATCTGCTGCTGGCCAAGGCCAAGCCTGACAGTGACAGTGGCAGCACCTCCAGAATAATCCAGTCTAGAGGGGGAAAATCCCTGTGCGATTGCAGCTAAGAGAGAGGAGTGATACTCTGAGAGGAACAGCTCTGCAGACACCGAGGCCAGTGAGCAAGGAGGGGCAGGAAGTGCTCCAGGTGCTGGAGAAGAGATTCCCCTGCAGCCCGTGGGGAAACAGAGATCCACCTGCAGCTCAGAGAGGACCCCACAATGGAGCAGGGGAGAGTGTAAAGAGTCCTCCCCCTGAGGGGGAAGGACCAGCAGAGATAAGCCAGGGCCAACCCACTACTTACGTGTTATTTAGCCCACCTAAATGACAAATAAATCCTATCCTCATTTCATTCCTGATCTCCACCAAAGCCAAGAGGTGCTTTCTCCATCAGCCTCTGCCCACCAGCAGCAAGGAGGGGGATGAAGGCAGGTCCACATGTAATTTCTCCTTAATATTCCAATTTATTATTCTATTAAATAATATACCTACTTTTTTAGCAATAACTAAAGACCAAGAAAAGCTGTTTAACAAAAAGGAACGATTAGCTAAGCTTTTTAGAAGATGCAAATTACCACTGGAATTTCAAAGGATATCAGCACTTAACTTTTGCACTAATTAATTAATCAACTGCATTTGAGACAAAACATTGTTCTATTTGAGAATCTGAAATGATCATTCAACAGAGAAAAACTTTCAATATCATAGAGTTTCATTTTAACCTTTATGCCTGATATGCATGAAAAGCTGTTCAGATCAACCCATCAAACAAGAACCTGCATCACCCGAAGAATTTTGATATTGTTACATTTTATTTTATAGTACAGTGTTGGGCACTTTATGGTAATGTGGAGTTCACCAAAAACTTCTACTGATACAACAAACTTTCGAAGGAAAAGGAAAGAACAAACCACACCACACATCACAGCTCATTTACTACATCTACACAGTGCACTACTAACAGTAGTCAAGGTCTGAATTACAGTTCTTGAGATGACTTTGAACAGTAGTCCAGAAGGTGCAAAAGCATGAAGTAAATTCTTACATTTGGCTCTAGTTCTGTTAAAAGGTCAGTAACTAACTAAATTTTTCAAAACTGTTAAGATAATGCTGGTTTAGTGTGGGTTTCTTTTTTTTAAATCTCTAAATTAAAATTATGAACAAAATCTCAAGGTGTTCTGTACTTTCTGCCTCTCCTGTAATTATTACAGGTTCACAACGAGGCCATTGCCTGGAATGGTTTTGAAAAGTCACAAAATAAATGTTCTGAAAAAAAACCCACTTAGAAGCATAGGATATATAATGTTGTTTTGTTCCATGTTGAGACATTTCTCATTATATCTGACAGATCTAAAAGTAAAAAACAAATTGTCAGTTTGCCAAACATAAGCGTTTTAAATTGCTCTTTCTCCTCAGAAATCATGAAGTAACAGACGTGATGTGCTTGTGTGCACCAAGACAAAGCTCTTCCACAGTGCTTTATTGCCTCATTCAAGTATATTAATTTAAAGAAGTTCTCAAGGGAAAACCAAAGGTTAAAAAAAAATTTACATCAATATACAAAGAAATTAATTTACAAAAAAAATTAAAAGGATACTGGCAACATTAGTAGATATTTTAAGTAATGACTTACAATAATTAGGGATGTCACAAACTAAATTCTTGTGGTCATCACCATGAACTCTCACCTCACTGCTGGTCCGGAAAAGCAATTTTTAACTCCTCAACTTTTTATCCATAATAAACAAGTGAAAAAATGATAAACCAAAAATCATAACTTCTGATATTTAACCCTACTTCAATCAGGTTGTAGTTTTTAGAATTATCTGGAACTATTGCTATGCAAACATTGTCTTAGGCCTTATTATTTCTACAGAATGTGACATCCATAATCACTCCCAGTCATTGGAAATATACATCTGCCTCTTTAGAATACATTTCTTCATGTTTTTATCATACAACCATATTTTAAAGCTACATGAAATTTTACACGTTTCCGAAAAATACCATCTCAAGGATCTGCTTGAAAGCAGATGTGCACTACTAAATCACTTTGAAATATGGAGAAATATTGCACAAAATTCACTGAAGATCTGAAAGTCAACACATTTACCAATCCAGCCCAACCAAATAGCTCCCTTAGTTTTAACAGAAGCAGAACGTTAATTCACACAAAATTGTAATAAATGTCAACACACTTGAACTTATTTTTCAAATGCTAATACTGTTACTGGATTCTAAATACAAGTGTCGTTAATATTGACCTAAGTAATAGTACAATTTTACTCGAGTACCCTTTACTACAGTAAACCTTGGAGTAACTTGCAACTGTGTTACCTGCTTCATACTCCAACCCAGCAGAAAATGTCAATGGCCCTGCCAACTTCATGGATGGTGGATGGTCCTTTACACCAAGGAGGCTGTGGACTCATCAGGAAACTCTATTTAGAAGAATAAGTTTAGCAGCTTTCAGAAAGACCTGTACCACAAGTACTTTCAACTGGCCACTCACTAAAACTGTAAAATAGGTATTACAAAGCAAATCAAGGAAGGTTTTGCACAAACAAACCATACCATCCCTTTCCATTCCTTTATTTTCAACACCCTGAAGAACATGAATTCTAGGCCAGCTGTGGTCCATGCTCTTGGGGTGAAGAGAAAGACATGTTCTAGTCAGCTCAGACTCTGCTAACAAGTAAACAACAACTGGCAAAGAGAAACACACCCAATAGCAGCAACGAAGTTACTGACAAGTCACATCACCATTCATACTGGTTTTGCTGGTGCATTTATTTCTACATTCATTCTCCAAAGATTTACTGCATTACCATGGGAACAGACATCCTTCACCATCCTGAGTTTTGCAATAGGAAGTTGCTTGCCTCAGACATAATTTTATTAGCCACACTTGTTTAGCCTAAAATTTCAGGCTTTGGGGAACCCACTGGCTGGAGTCTCACAGCACCTGGAATAGAGGCTGGTGCCAGGGAAGATGATGCCAATTCCCCTGGAAATAAAGACGATCCTTGTCTTCTCCCTGCAGAGCCAGGGAGGTCCATGGTTAGGGGCTCCTTTCTGCAGGACAGGGTACAGTCAGTGATACACATGGGGGTATTTGCAAACGGGCCTCATGCTGGCACTTCAATTATTGCATGAAATGTTTAATTACTTACATGCATAGAGAAAACATTTTAGATGCTCCTAGAAATTCCATTAGACAGCTGCACCAACAAAAGATTGTTCTGTAGGACTTAATATGATTGACTGTAGGTGGATAAATAGAAGCTGTTTGAAAAACATGGCTTAACTGTTCTTTTGCCTAGACTTCACATTGGTTACAAGAATATGAGATTGTAAACTAGCTCATTCTAAAACCTGAAAAGACATCTAAAACAGATTTTTGAGATCTAAAACACTCTTCTAAATCGATTGGGTGGGATTTTCAGAAGCACCCAGCATTTGTCTATAACTCTGCCTGAAGTCTGTGTTATAATGCCTGAGACGGGACTTCAGCCAGTGCTGAGAGTTTCTGATGATCACACCCCAACAGCAGCAGCACCACTGAAATGCTAAATGACATTGAAGATTTCAATCAACAAGTTCTACGACAACCTCTACAATTACATTTTTTTCTTCAGAACAAGTCTGTTTTTCAGAACTATGGTGATGCTCAAATATGTGAGATGGAAGAGCAAACACTGCCTATTCTACACAGACTGCCCTCTGCATGCATAGAGGGCGGGTAGGGATCACCTTTGCATCCACAGTGCTGTCCTTCCCTGAATATCTGCACTGCGTTCCACGTTACATCTCTATACACATGAATGGGAAGGCTTTGACTGGGACAACATATTATCCATTCTGCAAACCCCACAGGGGGTTAATTCCACAGGCAACATTACCTTTGCCTACATGACTGGGCTGGAATCACACTAACTAAACTCAAACTGAAATCTGGATTTCTTCAAAGTTACTATCCTTCCTGTGGACTCCCAGGCTTTGCTTCACCACACAACGGAACCACCCAGGAATCCCTTTCTCCTTCTACCACACTTATGTTTTTCTCCCAAACCAGATGAGTGATACGGCTCATTTTAGGCAGACATCTACACAAAATAAATTCAAATATATGGATTTCAAGTCCTAGTTTGACTTTCTACATCAGAAATTTGTTCCTATGTGTGAGTAACAGTTTATCAAATAACCTGGTATCTCCCTGAAACAGGAGAAATGGGAAGATTTTGACATCCTGAAAAAAAGAGATGCCTCTGAAGAAGATCGCAGTAGCTCTGACTGAGCAGAATTCAGTTTTCACCAGCAGCTGGTGATGAATGTTGATGATTTTCAAAGACACCAGAAGGATTTCCACAAATAAAAATCATATAAGTATAAAACTTGCAAAAAGTACTGGACCTGGACAATTTATCTTAATATTGAACCCAATATGGTAATAAAAATACAGTATACGTAGCCAATAAACAGTTTTATATTATCACAAGGACAGAACAAGACTGTTGAACCAGAAATATCAGTTTGGACTCTTATCTATTTGGTAACTGGTAATTCTACTTAAGTAAGGCACAATTATTAGCCTTTTTAAAAGATCACTCATAGTAAGTGGAAATATTCTGTATATTACAGAGTAAAAAATGTACCTACAGTTAAAAATCAACATACATATAAAACTAAGTTATTTCTGAACCCATACAAGGTTCAAAACCAAAAAATACATACTAGTTAATGACTGCAAACACACTGTGGGTTTTGCAAATAGTAAGGAAAAAATGTAGCATAAGCACAGAACCATTTTGACTGAAATAAAAATAATTCTAAGTTGAATTTTACCTTCCATCTTTTATTTCATCTGTTTACTTCTTTTAAACCTGCATTTTCACTCAATTTTGAAAGATTCCACTATCAAACTTTCAATTTTATGATCCTTATAACAACCACAAGAATATTGGCAGCCTCACATGGCTTCCATATTTATTTCACAAAGCTGAGAATGGCACAATGTATGTGATTATTTGTTCAGTGTCCAACCCTCATGTAAAGCCAGTAAGATTTATGCTTCTATCAGAGACTAATTTTTAAAAATAATTTTCTGGCAGCATTCCTGTTTGATGGTTTTAAAAGTAATGATGGCCATAATTTCTGATTTTTCTTCTATTTTCATCCATAAGACATTAATACTGTTTACTATCTTTAATAAATGAAGAAAATAAAACAACTTAGATGGAACAATGGATAGAAACATCATATCAGATGCAGAGGAAACGAAAAGGTGAATCTTGAAATTCTCATCTACAAAATGGAAGGACATGAATGAGAATGAGTGAGAAGTGCTACAAGAACAAAACCATTTGTGCTGCTTGTTTTCTCTCAGACACCACTGCAACCCTGTGTTTGGGCAATGTTTAGTACCAGCAAAGGAGAAGAATGCCCTCTGCCAAGTCATTAATAACAGCTCTAAACAAGGTTGCTCTGCAGTTTTGTCATCCAAACAGCACCTGAGCCACCTGGTCTGACCCACTTGGATAGTTTAAAGGTTTTAATTATTTTTAGGATACTTTCAATTTTTAATAGTGCAAAATATTTCGCCAAATAACATTTGTTGTTCAAAAAAAGATCTACAACATACCACGTTGATACAGAAAAGGAAACAGAAGTATAAACAAATGCTTTGGAGTAGAGACCTCTGAATGTGCAACTTCTAACTCTGGAATATTGATATTCTCCAACAATGCAGATTGCATGTGTCCTCTGGAATGCTCATGTTCTATTCAGAAACAGGTATTTCTGTAAGACTTGCACTTCTACAACCTCTCTGCTTTGTTGCACTGATTAAAAATATTAATTCTGGAGGCTCATTCTCAAGGAAAGTGTACTGGCCCAGACCTTCTAATTCTGAAACAAGGTGAAACTTATGTACCAACAAATCCCAGGTCTCACTCTACTGGATCTTTGGTGGAGTTTCAAACACTGAGTCTGTAATGACACAGAGCAATTCCCTTAGGCCAGCTGCCTTGTAATAAAAGCAGCCAAAAAAACCCTTTCTATTTGTGTTAGCTAGAAGGAAAATTAATTAACAAATCTCAATGAGGCAACTGATATTAAATTTTGCTACAAGAAGAGGTTTCTAACCTGATTTAGAAGACCAGTAGAATATTCTTCTCAGGCACAGTTCATTTTATACCTGTGTGTTCTTTCTACCACAAATATCCTTCAAAGCTGACAATTCCAATCTGCTGAAAATGATTTAATGTCTTTTCTGTCCTGAGCTATTGTGGAGGCCAAGGTATTTATGGTGAGGTGGAAAAAGAAAAGAGGGAGAAAATTAAAAAAATTAAAGAGTTGCTCCAGATAGCATAACAAATTCATACCTTTTTAATATCCAAATATTCTTCAGGAACGCTGCCAGAAGGAGTAAAAATGATTGTTCTAAATACAATATATATCAACTCCATTTATTATCCTTCAATGAATTTAGAAAGATATTTTTGGTTGTTCAACCTGGCTAAAATGAGACTTGAAAATATACAGTCCCAAACTGAATCTGTAATTTGAGTTTTCTAGTGTTACAAATTAGGCACAAATTAGTTTTCCAAATATTAAGCTGTAGAAAATAAAAAAGAGAAATCTATCAATTCCACTTACACTTTCCTTTCTGAGAATTTTTAGGTGAAATAGTCTATCTAGGGAAACCGGATAATAGGTCTTTAAAGTGTCTTAGTTGTAAACAGAGGTCAATAAATGTCACATTATATATAATTCAGCGCTTCATGAACTTTATAGAAGAGAGAAAACTATGCACTACCTTTTTGAAGTCTGGAAGACAGAGCCACAGTTTTAGTTTGGAGTTCAGTTCCAAGTTATATTCACAAGAAATTCCTTAATCTAAAGAAAGTCTCCTTCCCCCCTACTTTGCTGAAGCAAATTCCTGCCATGGAAAATTATTATTGCTGCTTTGTAGATTTGCATTCATCCTCTAAGATAGTTAAACCTCTTCTCAAAAGATTAAGGCAATTATTATTCATTACAAATATTAACATTTGTACATTTCAGACGAATCAGACTGCTTGGTTCATTTCATGCTTACTGGGAATAATATAGTACCTTCAAAACCTGGTCACCCATTAGGCAACACCTTTCCTGCTGCTTAGAGGAAGCAAATGCTAGGAAACACCATACACTTGCGGTATTTTTAACACAGAAATTAACTAGTACCTGATTTAAGAGTGCATTCATATATTTAGTTCCATTTTGTGGACCTAACTACAACCAACAAATGAACTGAGTAAATGTAGAAGCAGATATCCCAATGGCAGAAAATACATAACCAACTGAAGAGAATTATTTTATAACTGAAGATCTCTTATTCCTTTTTCATCTTTTGGTTAACATGTGCACAGAGTTATATGGAGTCCTGAGTAGCCTCCCTTTAGCTTCTGATGGGAGTCAAGTTTCTCTTCTCATAGTTTTCTTAAGTTTTATTTCCACTGCTAGATAAGCTATCTTTTGAAATATTTAAACCATAGTGAAAAGCAGAACTCAGTTTACATAATGACACCACTTCTTGAAGAAGACTGCCTTCTTCTGGTGTTTCATCTCCTTCCTTCCCATCCTTCTCCCAAGGGACCAGAATGGATGGATGTTGAGCAAGACTTGCTGAGACCTGATCTTCTGAGGTATTGCTTAGTGTTTCATTCTGCTTTGTGTACTTGCAGGAAGAATAGCCTGCTTTGAAATTTTCTGAGGGAGTAAACTGAGCACTTGGTCGTACTGGAAATAGGGATGTCATACTAGTGGTGTCCATCCTGTCATTAAAAAAGGTTTTGTCACTCTTTTCTTCCAGCCTTGAGAGAGATTCAGTCTGGCCACCAGAAGAAACTTGCTTCCTTGGTGATGGAGGGAGCTGCTTTCCGTGGAGGACACTGTCATCCTGGCCTAGGTTCCACTCTGGTTGATCATTAGCACTGCTGCAGAGCAGGGTAAGGTTGCTCTCACTAGGTGCATTTGATTTGTTCTGAAAGAAGAGACATGTTTATAGTTAATGTCACAAGAAATGTCTCCACACTGGCATTTTTGAAACAAAAGTATTGTAAGAGATTTTTTGTGTTCCTATATCATGGATCCCATTTAGGGTTCAATGCTACAAAACAACAATTCCAGACACAATGCAAGAGCAAGTGTTTTCACACTTCCTTGCCAGAACACTATTTCATCCTAAGGATCACCTTTGGCACAGAAGGAGGATTTCTGTCTTCCCTGAGCATTCAGTCTTCGCACAGGCAGTTTTGACAGTGAATAAAGACACACTTTTCTGGTTTGTACCCATAATATGAGAGGGAGGGGGCCTAAAATAAAAACAGATGGCATTTCCTCTTTGCCTCAGTAATTAATTATACCAACTTTTAATATTAAAGTTTTTTTGCCAAACAAAAAAGGGCATTTTATTAATCTAACCCCTCTGTGACACTCATAATATAAAATGTTACAAGGTTTATAAACATTTGCATCAGTATTTGCTGCTCCAGTAACAAGTCTTCTACTACAGGATCCCTTTCAGCAAGAGTAAATGTTGGACAGCTGATATGTGCTGGAATTCAAAAACACTAATATTTTCTTGGCTAGTATCACAACAGTGACTTGGTGAGGGTTTTAAAATTGTAGGCAAGCAGTTTGTTTATGTTAAAGGACCCATGCTACCCTACCTAAAAAAGGAACAAGGAGCCCTCTTAGAAAGCTCTGGAGTACTATTCTAGCAGTGTTTTGGGGGCAATTACCACATGGATCCCATGACTTAAATCAAGATGGAAACATCACCATATCACTCTGACTAGTTTAAGGCTGCAAAGTGAAAACAGAAATGCCTTCTAAACGGCATTAAAAGACTAAAACCATTGCCAGGTATACGAGTTTGAACACATAAATACAATATTAAGCTATTCTATTAAGTAAATTATGATACAATTCACAGGTATATATGTGGTTATTGTTTTAAGGGAAAAATACTGAGATAACTCAGTAAACTGGACAAAGGATAACAAATTTCTTGGCTGGTGAAAATCCATCATGCAGTGACCAACATGAGTGTACTGTTATGTAGCCCTGGGAAGACACACTAGCAATTCTAAGGACTGCAGTGTCTGATCTGCATGTTCTTGATTCCACAAGTGCCGTATACCACTATAAATAAATTTGAGATGTTTTTCAAATGAAAGCAAAAGACTAACCGCAGTCTTGTAATCAATGTCATCCATCGACCTAAAGAAATCCAAGCTCTTTGCTCCTGAGAGTTTTCCTTGATCTGAACTGTGTGTGCTCAGCGTGTCCAGGATCTCCCCAAGCAAGTCCATTTCTCCTTGATTCTGAGGAATTATTCCAGTTTCACCAGAACCATCACTATCATAAAAGTAAGCAGAAGTTTCTTCACTGTCTTCTGATGATAACCTGAAAACAAAAACTTTTTCATCAGCAGAACCTAAAAGTAATTTCATTACAGCCACTTTTGAAAGGAGAATGTATTCCATGACTTTTGAAAGGGAACATAAACCTGTGACTTTTTCTCCCTCTTCTCTACTACATAACAACTTAAACTTGCTTTCAGTGTCCTTTCTGGTTTATATCAAAACCTATCTTGGTTCATTACTAAAATGCCTCAATTCAGCCTAAGCCTCAACTTAGGACTTTCCTTTAGTTCTCGCTTAAGACAACTTTGATATAGAACTCTAAAGGAATTATTTCTCTTTCAGATCCTCCAAAAACCTTCCCATTGTCATGACCACAACATAAGACTTAAAGAATTCATTAGCTGAGGTCACCGGCCACCATGTTGAATATTATTTTGCCAGGTTTTTTTGTGTATGCAGTCTTTTTATCTGGAGTTTGTAAAACTGAGGATTACGTCAAGCTCTTCTAGATACTATAAAAAAAAAAATATTAATAGCCTGTCCCTCTTTTTAAAGCAGATTTAAATCCTAAACCACCTGACATCATCTAGATCAAGAATCAAGCTAGCAGCCTGGACAGGAGAAATACATGACACTTGAACCTGACTTGGCTGAATAGCACTAGTCACCCTCTCTCCCATATATACATACATAACCAAATAGGCTTCTTACTTGCTTGTCCTCTCCATTTCATCATCATCATCTTCATCCAAGGCAAAATCCTGGTTACTGAGACGCTGGTTGAAACGAGTCTGGAGATCAGAAAATTAGCATTATAATTTTATTTTTTCTATTTCATCATGACTTATTTGGAGACTAGCTGCCACTTTACTCATTAAGACTTTCTGAGCACCTGATGAGGAAAAACAGGTATTGATCAAGTCTTGTAAGGGTTGTTACAAGAGGCTGTGAAGTCCTCAAGCATCACCAATTAAAGAGAACGGAGTGCCTCATTATTTATGCAAAGCCTGGCATGCCTTATTATTTATGCAAAACACTGATTAGCAGAAAACTGGCAACTGGAGGAAAAGCATCACTCAAGTCTACTAGCTCTCTTTTCTTGAAAGAGTATCACAAAAAGCACTGTGGTTTGCTACTTCCTAATAGGAATATTTGCCAAGCTTTAGTTGATGTGGTCTACTCAGTATGAAAAAAAAAGGATTTTTAAAGAAGCAAATACAAAACAAGTCAGGAGTCTCTTTACGTAGGTATGTTTATGTTAAGGTGTTACACAGGATTGAAGAGTATGTAATATGCCAGCTCAAAAATTTTGCACAAAACTTGCCTTTGTGCAGAATAATTTACCGCAGATTACAGCCAACTCAAAGTCAGTGTACACTCAGAGCATCCCATGGGGACTTTGCATGGGCTAGCTACTGTGTTGCAAATTCAGACACCACCACATGGAGTACTGACTATTCTGTTATAACCCATGATTATTTAGCAAACAAAATTAGGCTAAAGAAATTCTACAATAATTGGAAAAAAGTCTCTATATTGATCACAACATTTAAGTTGGGAATTTTAGTCACTTGGGCTTCACAAATGACTCTCTCCAAGACTATACATCTTTTATACTTGTTTTGTATCAAAACTCTGCAAAAATTAGCTATACAGGCAATGAATCCACTGAAGAGATTCTGAACCTTGGATAACCACCCATAACTTACAGACATGTGGACAGACTTTGTGCAAAGGGAACACAGCGCAAGGTAACTGAGGACAATCAAGCAAGTAAAAAAGTGCTACTGCTCACATTTCAGCATGCAGTTCACCAAGTGCCTAAACCTGCAACAAGCCCCTGATGGGGAAGAAATATGGCATTAATTTCAAACTACAAGGAGCTGGAAAACCTTGTACTGTGAGGATTTCAGTACATTACCTATTACAGATGTTGTCAGTCTTCTACATATACCAGGATGCTCTCTGTAACTCCCACCCCCCTTATTTTCAGGAATGTCTCAGCAATCACTCTTTACAGACTGAGACATTTGTTCTTGTTCAACAAGAGAAGATTTAATTAAAGCAGGAAGTTTTGATAACACTTTCCATAGTTCTTCACCCGCAAAGAGGAAACATATGGTTCTTAATGTGTTAAATCAAGTAGTAGCTGATAGAAAATAAGAGAATTATTAGCATATTAAAACCCATGAGAGAGCCTTAAGACTCATACTGAGCAACAGGTATAGGATGGAAGGCAGAGAAACAAACTATTTCTAACTTTTTCAGTCTTGTGAATTCTTTGTGTCATTCCCATCACTGTTGCAATCCGTCATTTTCCAGCTTGTAACTAAAGAGAGGTTAACCACTCTGAACTGATACTCCTAATTAGCTCTCTTACTGCTCACTGTAACAACTACAGTCACTGTTTACAGTTTATAAGTTGCTGCTTTAAGTATTTATCTTCACTTGGATAATCCAAATACTTTGTTTCTGTAACACTGGAAATAAACCACTTCCCCAAGGAAATTCTGATGTGACACTGACTGTAATTAAAGCTCTAACCTGGAACTAGCTCTTGGAGGGCAAAACCCTCCAAATTGCACCAAAAGTAGATATTTGCTTCTACTAACACAAATGAGAGATTTTTCAGGCAGGAAGACGCTACAAAAATGTTGAGATATTTCAGAAAACACTGCTTCATCTGTACATGAATCAACTATGCCAATGTCATAAAATCCTACAAGATAACACTTGTTGATTTTTTGAAATAAAAAAATGTTTCAAAGAGATTCACAGATATCAAGGTTCAAGGAAAAGAAAAAAAAAGGGGGGGGGGGAAAGGGAAAATAAGGTTGTGTCTTAGAGAAACAGGAACTAAATAAAATTAATTAGCAGCATCAAACACCGCAGGCACAGCAGAGGCCTCTCAGAGCACCTACAGATGTGCTATTCAAGTGTGTTAGTGAAAACAAGAATAATATTATATAAAGGAATATAACAGAGCATGTTGATAAACCTAAAACCTTCCCCCCAAACAAGAATTTCTAGTTCCTGATCGTCAGAATCTGTATTTGAAAAAATATTTGTTACCAATTTAAATTTTTTGGGCTGTAGTATAAAATTATACAGGGAGACTTTCAAGAACTAAATCAAATAAAATGGGATTTACATACAAAGAAAAAAAATGTGGGGAAGGAAAGGAAAATATTTAGCTGTAAATAACAACCTCCTCCAGCATTTACAGCTCTGTGAGATGGCCATGGAGACAACAAGCAACATATGTTTTTGAATAGGTGACTTTCCTCTAGGAGCTGTAATAAAAACAACTGCAAGGGAGGGGTATGTCCAGACTACTTTGCAAAGAAAGAAAAAGAAAGAAAGAAACCCTTAATAAATTCCAAAGGAGAGCCATAAAACTTTTTCAGTGTTGCACTAGCAAAGTGACAGAGTACATGCACCTGCAAAAGTTGTCAGAGTCATTTAAGAAGTCTTTCCATTATTGATGTACCCTGCTGTTCGCAGTAATTTAAGCTTTTAATTTCTGTCTTTTCTACATTTTGAAGTGTGTAACCTTTTTAATACCACTTTATGAAAAAAGGACAGACTTCTGCTTCCTTCCTGATTAGCATTCTAATAACAACCAGACCATTTAAATTTATTACCACAAGAAGTGATATGGCAACACTCCTTTCTTGCTGCACCAGAACTTTATAAAGTCTTAATAGACTGCTGTCATGGTTTTTTCTATAAAGGAAAAACCTTCTTTAAAGTACTCAATTTTTTTCCTTCTTCCAATAGTTCTGCTTAGATAAATCTATTATTTAATGTATTTACTTTATACCAAAACATGAACAGGGATTCAACTTTTGCTATTTCAATTTTTTCTTATCTTCAGGCACACTTCACCCTAAGATATCATTGCTCATTTTATCCTTATGTATCCTTTTTGTGTACACCATATACATCCTCTTTGGTTTCTCCCCCACTTCAAAATCCCCTTCTGCAAGTGATATGCAGCCTATAAAGAGCTGAGCAAATGCTGATCACTGAAGTAAGATGGGGCTGACAGTGTAAATACAGGAAGAACCACACAAAGCGAGAATAAGTCCTTAAAGTGTTCTCTTCTGCTTGTTGGTAGCATCACAAAATGTACTGCTTTGGCATAAAAACACCAAATACATGAATGCAAAAGGATTTAAATGAAAGATGGTTACATTCTTGATTTGGCATGAAAGTCAATCTTTGAAATGTCAGCTTTTTATATAATAACCTTTCAGAAGTTCAGCTTTTGGGAATGAGTGCTTATTGATTGATACTTAGGCAGGAAGTTTAACAAGGCTGCTCCTATTAATTGTCCTCAAAGTGAAAAACAAATAATCTTTTGATAAATGGCAGCACACGTGCAATTTAACATTTACTGGCTACTCAATATGTCGATACATATAAATTTTTTGGAAAAGAAAAATATATACAATAATTTAAATCTATGAAGTGCTGTTTCCTTTTTCTTAAAAACTGAGAGATTATTACTTCAGTATGAGAAAGCAAAATACATACAAATCTGCTATTATTTATGATTCAGTATTTTATTTTACCCATCCTTCTCTACAACCAATTCACGGACATAATTATGGAGAAGCAAAAGAGCTCTCAATCAAACTTTCTAGTTAAGCACAACCTGTCGCCTTCCTTTCCCGTTAAATACTGTGACCTGAAGTGATGAATCACAGGAAGGTACTTCACATTACACTCCACAAGAGCTGAGACAGATGAAAGGAGAGAGAAAGAAATACAGTTTCTAAACAATAATGCTCTGATATACATTATCTAGGATGTCATATTTGTTTATATATGTATATAAAAATAATTATTTTAGCATAGGACTCACAGACAATTTTAAAGCTATTAATGTTAAATAAAAGCACCCCAAAAACTTCATCTTTCCTAGAAGAGAGACCAGCTCTGCTTTAACAGATACAGAAATATTGATGATACATTTGAAAGAACCAAAGTGGTTGGAAACATCCACAGTTGTGTGCCATGAAAATGTCATCAATTCTGAAATCCTGTTAAAATGATAGGAAAACAGAGATAAACAAAAAAGGTAGCTTCCCAACAACAGAGAAAAACCCTTTCCTGAGACAATAGTGAGCCTGCAAGAGCAGAAAATACCCAAAAATCTGCTTAGAGACACAAAACCAGAAATATGTGTAGGGGTACAGTTCTTTGAAACGACAAGTACACTGAAATGCCACAGAGATCCCCACTGCCTACGGTAAAGTTAAAGGAAACACTAATATCTCTGCTGAGGTAGCATTTTTTACAAGTAAGGGTGATAAAATTTGTTGACACTTAGTCATGGATAGCACACTAACTATTTATCCTCTGAGTTTCTGTGCTGAAAAAATGAACAAACTCTAAGCTCTCCAACTTTTATGCATGCTAGACTCCTGAACACAGGTATCAGCAGAGAATTTCATAACACTGCTTTTTATTTTTAAGCATTAACCATGCTTCTGCAAATATTCTTCAGAAATAGTTATGTTTTTCTCCGAAATAACTAGTAAACTTCCACCTTCCCCGAAGAATTGTTCTCCCTGGGGAAACCTGAGCCTCCCGCATCAGCCCCACAGTGCCCACAGTCAGCTATCACCTCCCAAAAGCCACATCCCGCTGGCTCCTCTCAATGGCACAGAGGCTTCTCTTAGCTGAAGAGCCTGCTTTCAGCTCATGATGCTTCATGGCTCCGTGCCACACATCATTCTAGCTGCAAAGAGTGCACCATCCGAAGGCAGCCTGGCTCCACTTTAATTGGCAACAAGCACAAGTGTTAGTCTTTTAAAATAGTAAAATAGGACATGGAGATTTGCAGTGCCATTTGCAACAACAACTAAAGCCTGCAGCTCTTCCCTTTTTTTTTCTTTTAAGAATCAGATTCACCAGACAGAATTTTCAGGTACAAAAACTGAGAAAAACATCACCTATTTTCCCTTTTGCTGGCTATTTATGTCCTAGGTACACTCAATGATTAGATAGAAGGAAAATGACAGATGGAGCACTAAGGGGGTCACAGTGGAGAGGAACAAGGAGATAAAGGAGAACGTGTGTCAGAAAAGAAACACTAATCAGTGTCCATATGCACAAAGCCACATATGAATGCTTATAGGCACAAAGGTAGAAAAGGGAACATGGGTTTGAGGTAACAGGAAAGTCAAAAGACCTAGAATTAACTCAAGTGCAGTGTGTGACTTTAGTGAAGCATAACAGCTGTAAACTCAGTTTGTCTGGCTGGAACATACAAATCCTAAGCAGGTAAAAGAGAGGTTACTGGTTAAATTGATCTTTCGGTTAAAATGGGCATCATACCCTTGTATCAGCAGAACTATCACGTGGTAAAACCACTGCTGGGAGCACTGTTTGCTGATCATGTGCAACTGTCTCAAGGGAAAACTTATCAAAAATACTGAAGTTAAAATGTACAACGTGAATGTGATTGTAAAGACAGACATTCTAGACCTGCAGACTTCAGGAACACTGAACTCTGTCAGACCCATGGACAGTAGAAGAACCTATCTGAGGGAAGCTCTGTATGAAGCTTCAAAACAGACTAATCACATTAGCGAGGAAAAAAAAAAACTGTGCCTTGGAAACAGAAATATTGACTCCAAGCACATTTCTAGACTCTCTAAGGCTCTCAAGCAGAAGAATTAACAAAGAGGAGTCCCTCCTCCTGTTTGACACCAGTAGGAGTTTTCTGCTCAACAAAGGTCTTACTCTGCAAGGCACTGTGAAATATGGCTGGCACTTGAATTTTGGTGCTTCTCACTACTTTCATATATTTTAGGGCCAAAATTAGACAATTAACAGTAGAACAGGGACATCACCAGGATGCAGTCTAGATTCCAGGTGGGCTGAGTAGCCCTTTGGTCAGGCCCCCCCCCTCTCTCCATTTACTGTAGAAAGAGCCTAGAGCAGCACTGGTAATAACTTCAGCATTTCAGAAGTGTCTAAAATTAGATAGGTCGAATCTAGGCTCTCACATTCAAAGATGCTGAGATCCCCACTGGAAAGGCTTTTCCTGTCTCTTCTAATTCTCCCTCTTTTTGCCCCCAGCCAAACTTTTCCTTTAATTGAACTTCTTATTTTTTTTCTGTTCTTAGGTACAGGATTATAGACAGAAAGAGAAGGTTAGGGAACATACAGTACTAGAGCTGAAGTTTTAGCTGTAACGTGGTGCTTCAGGCCAGAAGGCAAAGGCAACATGAAGTTGGGATGCAGGTCCCAAACATTGTCTGATGGCTCTTCTGGCTCCCTGCTTTGGGGGAGCCAAAGCAGATACACAGCAAATGAAAGCAGAAGATACCACTATTACATTAAGACGTCAATAAATTCTCCTGATGAAAAATAATAATCTGATTATTTCATTTAACTCCAAAGGACAGAAATGTTCATCTAGTTCTGAAGGCACTTTGAGACAGCATTTTTCTTGCAGATACTACAGAAAAAGGAAACACTCCTAATATACCATGGTTTGTTTGTCTATAGAAGAAAGATCCTCAGAAAAGCTGCCTTTCTACTTGTTAAAAAATTTAAGGACAGGGAAATAATAGTCAGGAAAAGCCTCTACAAACTTCTTGATTGTATAAAATTTTCTTTTTATAGTAAGATCAATGAGATCAATACGCTCATGACTTTGCCTTGAAAAACCAAACATTTCACAAAATGCTTACAGGAGAACAAAAAATTCCAGAGCAATTTCCTGACCATTATCCTATCTTCCCATTTCTGTAATTTAATTTTTTTCTTTTTTAGCTGAAAGCACGGCAATTAGTGCAGAGATTTCTCAAGTGATGTCTGTTGCAAAACTAGGAGTGCAGAATGAGGAGCAGAACTGTGCTGTGGAGAGTCACTGCTTCTGTTTAGCAAGCAGGGTGGGGGGAAGTATGAGTAATCTTACAATTATGCCTCTACTTGGTCGTTTATATTCCCTATTCCTGAAAATAATAATATGAAGATACATGAAAGCATTTAAATGCTTAATTTGCACAAAACTCAGGTACTATTTCACTTAACAAAAATAAAGGAAGTAAAAGTTGATTTCTAAGATGTTTTCCATTGTGACAAGGCAGTCTTGCACGAGGCAGAGGATACATGTGCCTCCACTACTTCAGAAAGGTACCGGAGCCACAAGAGGGCACTCTCGTAATCTGCAATTTGAATTCTGGCTGCCCAGCTTTTTCATTTTTAATTAAAAGGAAATATGACTGTTTTGCAGAGTGAAGAGATCTTACTTGACACACCAAGACAAAAGATCTTTCTCCAAATTAAAGGCAGTTAATGATATCTACAGTATTTTCAAAATACACCACGTTAGCTAAAGAAACAGAATTTACTGATCAACCAAAGCTTACTTCAAAATTGTATTTTACTTTGTATTTACAAAACGTGATTTACATTAAAAACTAGCTCTTAATGACGTCTGTAAATTTATAATATTTTAGTCAACGAGAGTAGAAGAGACCTCCAGTAACATAATCAGCATTATCTGTGGGCGGTAGGAGATGTGATCTCAGGCAGATTATCTGAATACAAATACAGGTAAATGCCTTTAATCAGAGCTTTTATGTTCCTGAAATCGTTGTGAGGCCATTTGTGGACTTTTTTTCCTAGAAGAAATTCAGTCATCTTATATAGAATACTCTGTATATTTGACACTGCATTATCACAAGCATGTTGTCTCCCCTCTCACGCTTCTGGGGGGGAAAAAAAAAATAAAGGTCTTCAGAAGAGCCCACTTTCACCACCTTTTTCGGGTTAGGAGGGTAATCAGTTACTAGAAGCCCTTTGTAGCTAATGATTATGCCATTTATTTTACTGGCCATTGCAGGAATATTGATAAATGGGGCACTCCTGACAGTAAGGTTATTCTGAACACATCTTCCTGCCTGACACTTGCTATCTTTGTTGAACAGATGCCAAGTATGCCTACTGCAAGCTGAATATTGATTGCATAGTTACTAGGATATACTTCAATAAAAGTGAAAAAGCTCCATTTGCAACATGCTTAAAAAAAAAAAAAAGGAGTTCTATTTGAGCATACCAAGAAAAAAGTTTAGTCTAACTTGGCATTTATTACATTATGCAAAAGTGTTTTTAAAAATCTTCTCAGACACTGTATTTGGATCCTGCAAAGTCATGGTGAGTAGTTCATTTGGTATCTTAGATAAAGGAACATTTAAAGTAGTGTTGACACATAGGGATTCCTGGTCCAAATGCCCATTTCCATTACAGATGCAAAATACCTGTAGTACCTTTAGGCACGTTCTATTACATACGTTTCCCTAGAGACAAGGGGGCATTGCTAACTTACTAATTGCAAAGTGAAATGGTAGTTCTTATTTGGTATTCTGCAAATCTTCAAGAGTGTTTTATTAGCCATGAAATACATTAGGACTATTGATATCCTGAAATGCTCTGTTTTCAATAAGCTACCCTAACACCTAATGTAACTGCAAAATTACAAAGATCATATTCAGGAAATCAAACATATATTCCTGGAATTCTAACCAGGATCATAATAAACATGCTTTCTTTTTAATTATATATCAATTTGGAACAATTTTACAGAGCTCCTACTCTGCATTTAGGCCCCTATGTACCCAGAAAACTGCATTACCTGGGAGCACGTAATGAAACAGAATTAAAACAGATTATGCAAAAACCCAATGTACCACAATATAATACATGTCCTACTGTGCCCTTCTCACAAATAGTTAAAGGAACCCAGCAATATCGTTGCCAAGACACTGAAAACTGTGTTGAAGCGATCTCATGCTTGCAATAATTTCTGTCTCAACAATTTTAGCTGGTGATTTTTTGTATCTTCTATACCTAATTAATGTAAGAGATAAAACATATCAGAGACATATTATTAGCTCTAGGCATGAAACAGTTAACAGCAGTGCACATGCCAAGGTTTTAATAAGGCTTAACAATAAAAAGCTTCAATCCTCCACTTTCACTAGATTTTGTTGTGGTTTTCCCTTGCTTAGGGCAATCCATCTGTTAATGTTGACTTGCAATATAGTTAAGCTCACACATGTATAAAAAGCCTAGAACAGCGAACCTAAGCAAGAGGAAGCTGAAATGAGTATTACAGAGATAGAACGATTCATCTTGGGCAAAGATTAATTGTGTGCGCACACGCGCATGCACATGGGCACGTAGGAGTGCACTCCCGTCAGTTTTTTCCTTTTAGGAAAGACTTTCAAAATGTGAATTATAGGAGGGCAAGCTGATCACTACACTTTGCAATAGCACATTTAATTATTTATCCTCTGACTAGGTTCTGATAGCTATTTTACATGTTATACTTTTTTTTATTTACGGTTACATTTTTAAAAGTCTATTGCCTAGCTAAAAAAAGAAAAAATACAATAAAGCCACTATGACAGCAGTGATAAAGCTTAGTAAATATTCATTGTTAAAAATGGCTCTGCACTGTGACCAGTGCTGGTATTCTCCCTGGGCCAAACTGGCCTTGTTTTCAAAAAAACCAGAGAAGTAGCCTTTCCCTTGAGCCCTGTTAGGCTGAGGCTGCAGTTGGAACTGTCATCTTCACACAAAAGCAAAGGGGTTGGGTTTTACAAACGCAAAGCCTAATTGGGAGATCTTCATGGCTGTACCCTTGACATTTATTAAAGACTCATCAACAAAACAGGAAATAACTGTACTAATTAGCAGACCCAAATACAAACTACTATTTGTTTGGGTAAAAGCAGATTCACTTTTTATTGTAAAGAAAACATCCTCTCAACCCCAAAATCCTGTTATGACCCAATTTTTAAATAATCTTTCTCAGTGAAGCAAACTTTCATATCATACATAAAACTTTTCAAAGTAAATATATTTTGTAGCACCTCAGATAACTATTAGTATTTGACTGTTTGCAAGACGTGGAAAACACAAAGCTCAATGCCTGCATCTAATAAGACATAAGTTATAACACCAAAGTCTTCATATTTACAATTTTCTAAATGTTTCAGTATTGAAGAGAGAGTACTAAAGTGCAGAGGTGCCTCTTGTTCGGGAGCAAGACGATTATTTCAAGCAATCACTCTTGTTCCTTGTTTATTTACGTTTTGGAGGGATATTCAAGTACATTGACAGAACTGAATCAATATCTGGTCCTTACTTCAAATTTCATGAACCCTATTTTAGAACTATCTTTATATTGATACAGATACTCGTGGACATCATGTTAGAAATCTGAGTGGAGAGACTCATTTGCAGGATAAAGAGCTATTGCAGGACAAAGAGAAAAATGATTAAACCTGACAACAACAGCACTCTGAAATTCACTTCTTTTAAACAGCAGATTCAGCACCAGATCAAACACAGCATCTCTCATACACATGCACTGTGAATACAAATACATATTTTATTTGGATGTAAAGTTTAAAATCACCACTTACTAATAAAGACCTTCTATATATCTTATATAAACACAAGAGTAGCAACATCAGACTATTACTTTTTAGAAATCTTTTGGTTTTTTTGCTTTTGGGGAGAAGGAAAAAGAGGGAATAGCACGAGTGAGGGGTGAAGGAATTCTTGGAGAGCCATCCCCCATGTGCTCCTTCCTGCCCACTGGGTTCATGTGACATTTGGGACAGGAGCCATGGAAAAGATATGGGACCTTCATTTGCAGCAGAACAAAACTGTGGTGCTGTTGCTTACATGATTTGCTAGTAAATAAACCCTATTTATGTATATGGATATGTGCATGTGTATACACACATGTTAACATGCACGTGTATATGCATGTTCCAAACAAAGCTACAGGCAGACATGCCCTCCTGTCTTGTTTACAAAGCTAAAAGACAACTGGTAGGAACAATTTGAGGATTTAGCACTATACAGCTGCATGAACACAAAAACATACAGAAGTTAAAATGTTATGTCTGAACACATGCCTTCAAAAGAAATGTTTGAATGTACCAAGGTAAATTCTATCCCTTTGTATCCCTGGACTCTTGTATGTAACACTAGGCAGCATTGCCGTGTCAGTGAAGCAGAGATTCTATTATTTATAACCCTACTAAAAATGTACTTAATACTCATGTACAATTCCATCATCATTTAGCAGTAATCAGCATCAGTTCTATGGCAAATTTTGCAAACTTTATATTTATTACCAATAAAATCCAATTGAAAACCAAACTGATTCAACAGACACTCCAGATTTTTATTATTGCAACACTTAAAGCAAAAAAATAAATGTTGTTAGATTAGTTAAACCTCATTTCTATACTTAATTCTCCTAGAAGGAAGATACAGGAATTAAAAATCCACATATAACATGTTAAAAACATGTAATAACAATGTAAAAATAAACACCCATAAATCAAAAATAAGCAGGTAATAATTTGCAGAAAGAAGTGTCACAAAAACTCATTTGTTGACATCTTTGAAATAAAACTGTCAAAATGAATCCAAAAACATTAAACCACTTGCCAAAGTTGAGACACTACACCTGTTACTTCAAACTAGACTAGAAAGGATTAGAGAACAAAAGCCAAGACATTGGCACTGTATTAACTAGCTGACTTATTAATGAAATAATAAATCATAATGATCTGAGCACGGTTAAAGGCTGTATGGCTGCCAAAACAATTTATTCGAAACACAAAATTAATGTGTGTCACCATAAGAAACTAAAAAAGATAGCTTAATAGAGATCTGTGAATAGACCAGAAAGTATTTTTTGTGAGAAGCTTTTATCAAAAACAGTATTTAAGAATTAAATCCAAAATGCATACTTATAAATCTTGTGTTCTTTACCCTCTCAACATAGATGAAATAAAACCAGCACTTTTTGTCCATAGAAGCAGTACAGCAGTATTTCCACCAACATAGCCTTTCCATCACACTATTTCAACACAGACAGTAAAATAATCTTAAACTGATTCACCAACACACTACTCTGAGTGGCAAAAAATTGCCCATACGTGTATGAATACGAATGGACGTTTCAGGTGCCTTACCTGTGCCAGCCTTCGCTTTTCTGAGCTTGTTCTTTTCTCGTAATGTGATGTGTAAGTGGGAGCAGTCTGTACTGCACCAGTACTGCAAGTTCCATACTCTTCCTCACTCTCCTATGCAACAAAACAGATTTAAATTCCTTTATTTATAATCATTATCTGGAAACATACCCTCCATATTATGCATGCAGAATGCATTCAAAATTATCTTGCCACAATCTATTACTGTCATGAAAATACCATCTGTAGTAAGAAAATCAAATGTAGCTTTTCAAGACACTGGATTACCAACATTGTCATTTAAAAGTTGAATTGTTCAAATATTTTTGAATTTTTCTTAAAATAGCATAAAAGATGTCTAAGAAATTGTTCCTTCTCCATACAGAAAAACCTTACGCGGAAACAAAATACTGAATGGGAAAAGCAGCTGCAAAACGCCTAAAACATGTTTTCTAATGAAACTATTCATTTGTCGCTAAACATTGCTGTTGTTCACAAATCTTATGAAACAAACTGGACAACTATACCTCCTCAAATACACTGTACTGCAAGACTCCCCCATCTTAAATTCTCTGCTAGAAGCAAAGGCTTCGATTGTGATATCAAAGCAATCAACTTTATGAAAACATACATCCTCTTAATGTATCTTTGAAGACTTCTGTTGTTCTATGATAAAATATGCGAACAATAAAGAGATTATTCAGTGGATGCATAGAATGACAGATAGTTGCCAGAGGGCTCGTTATGAAAAATGTATTGTTGAACAAAGGGCTAAGCATATTTCAAAAGTCATTAAAAACACAAATCTCATGTGATTTGTAAAGTATAAGCTTCAAACTGATACAGGAAGCAATGCAAGAAAGTAAAAAGTGCACTACGTACCTTGTGTTTTAACTTACTCTTCACTTCTTTTATTCCTTGCCTTGCCTGGTTTTTTGCCTAAAGAAATAAAAGGACTTAAGTAGCTCTGCAAGACAGTGGCTGTAGTCACAGAACATGCTTTATGATGCCATACCTATTTTACCTTTTATTTTTTTAAACACCTGGTGATATAGAGTAATAACCTTTATGACAAGTTTCATACATGCACTGCCACTGTATTTTTTTATATTCATCCTTTGTAATTTAAGTACTTTTTCCAGTACATGCATGACAATGCTGTGAAAACCTGCATACTCAAAAATTCTTCATTACTACTAGGGGCAGGCTAAATATGGTCATATACATCACTCCTTTATTTGAAATGCTTCTTTAAATATGAAAGGGCATTTTAGCAGTACAGCATGTTGAAAAAATGCTAAGATTTTAAAGATGACTGCTCCAGTGTTCCAGTCTGGCAACTTGCAGGGCAACATCAATCTTAAGAAAAATGAAGTGATTTCATATGCAGATGGAGATTTTGCCCAGTGTTGCTGAACAGCATAGTGCTGCTATTTAGGGGAGTATTCTGTATGCATTAAAAGAGGCAGGCAAGGATCACTGGTGCATAGGAAAACAGCCAAGAATATTCTTCAATGCAGAAATGAATTATCAACACAGAATACTATGTTCTTATGCTAAAAAACATTTGAGAGAGAAGGGAGGAGTAGGGAAAATATAAAAGAAAGGGGCATGCACTGAAAACTCTAACCCTAATAAAAGAAAAGGAATCATTCCTAAATGAATATAGGAAAAAGTACAAAAGTTTTCAAGGTTGTCTTGAAAACAGGACTTTTAACAATATATTCAAGGGCATAAATATCTGGAAACCACCTATTTTTCTACAGTTGTCTGTACATGGCAGTTCAGAAAATCATTTTCTTGAATCAAAAGGTCAGAGAGTGTTTTTGATCCTTAAATCATACATCCATAAACTCTGCAACAGCACGATGGGGTGCCATGTAGCAGATGCTAACCTGAAAGTTACTTTAAACTTTCCAGATCATGCTCACAGCATTTGGATGAATTTTGGAGTGCTTTGCTGTAACTCTGAGGGATGGTACTAAGATTTTTAATTACTAAATTACTCAAAGCTGCCAATCAGTTATATAACAACTAAGAAATACATATTTCATTTCTCTAATAACTGGTTCCATAAAGGGCAACAACATATGACATTGAGTATAAATACAAATACCATATACACAGAGATCCTCAAAAATTTACTAGCACTTCCTGAAGTATATAGAAGTTCACTTTGAAGAACCTTAACTATCAAGGACATAATTATCAAAATTGAGGGCTGGGAGAAGATCATGTAACCACAGTCTAAGACAGTGCAAATTAGGAAGAATAATTTGCAGATAACCTGTTAATGAACCGTTTTTTAAACCATAAATGAGTCCATGAGTATGAAGTATATTTATTTACCTTCATGACTGCTATGTTTTTCAAGTGACGTAAAATTAAAAATTCTGTTTGAAAACTTCACTTAAAACACACTAGCTTAGACTGATTTATTCAGGACTACTTAATATGCATCCAACTAGTGAAACAATTAGAAAAGCAAAAAAGAAATCGTCTTTCCCTATATATTAAAGAGCAACCTTAAAATACTTTTCACTTCATTTTATACTACTGCAGTCTTAACATACTACATAAAACCATACAGTCTCACATGTTTTATTGGTTAGGCAGTCTTTGAAAACAAGATCTTTTAAGATCAAAAGTATAAGCATTAAATCCAGTTAAACATGAGCGTTCCAATACCATCCTTACAAGAGCAGATGATTTGCTGCACACATTACTGATGCTTTTCTTCATCTTTTCAATAGTGCAGCACTTAGTGCCAAATTGAAATTGCAGCTATGTATCAAATAGCTAAATGATAGTCAAATAAGCTTCTAGTGTATATTAAAACTGAAACAAAACCAGCACACTAATGCTTTGAAAAAGTCTACTTTTATGTAGAAGCTACCTGGAAGACTCTAAATCCTAGTACTACATGAGAAAACAAATGAAGCTAAACACATTCTACTGGCTGAACGTCTTGCTTTTCTGCAACACATTTCTAAAATGCCTAGGTTTTTAAAGAAATAAGGAAGGATGAGAAATTGGAGGAAGGTGTGGTATGCTTCTGTATTATTTATTTGAAGTAGATGATCTTACAAATTTATACGCTGTTTTCACAGCCGGAGTGGCTTTGGTCATTGCTGTGTTGATCAGTGCACCGCCTTTCTGAAATACATAAAAAATGTATTTTAACAACACTGTAACACAAGCAAACCTTCAGACAGTAGAAGGAAAAATAAACAGTGTGCTGTAAAGAAATAACAATCTTCCTTTAAAATGGGTAAGAGCAAGCACAGCTGTGTTTCCTCTCCAACCTTCTGTCTGCAGCCATATAAGGGTTACAGTATGTCATTACCACAGCTGACACAGTTATCAATGCATTCTTACAGAATGATGTTTTTTCATTCTTCATTCACTGTTACCATTTCAAAAATCAATTCAGAAGTTAATGTTATTTTTCAGGTTTTCCTATATTTATTATGCAACTAAAAAATACTTTGACCCCACAGAAAGAACTATAGCATTTAATCACACAAGAATTCCCTTAATCTAAAATATTTAAACAATCCTGCAGAACAACAAGGTTATACCAAGGGTCTTCTGCGAGCCAAATCACACAAATCCATATTAACAGAATTGCTATTTACTAGAAGTGATAAACTTCATCTCAAACTGTACTGTCATACCTCATTCACAGTTATGGAATGTAACATGATACAGAAAGCAGTGAAATCTCTAACGATACAGACAGAAAAACCTTACGCATTTTGCCCCTTGTTTTTTGTATGGGACTCTCTTTGATTTTTTAATTGTTAAGAAGAAAATCCACAAAATTATTGCATATTCCATAGACATGTTATTTATTACAGAACTCACATTTTTCTCGCTAATGAACAAACTTTTACCATTACACAGACATAAGAAAAAGAGTAAAGACTTAAAGGACAGGGCAATCAGTATCATTACTTAATCAAGTTTATACCTTCACTGTATTCATCCACTGTTGATAAGATCTTGAATTTCCTGAAATAGAAACATAAAACACAAGACATATTGAACACTTTAAATGTTTTAACCCTCTTCACTATCTGCATAAAAAAAATCCCTTGGAGAATTACTTATTGATTTAATTCTTTCCAGATAGATACGGAATGTAAAGAATATGTGTACCCTAAGAAAGAAACATAGGAATCTCTTATTTCATGTTTTCTAATTCCTTTGTAAAAGCTTCTCTTTTCATCCCACAAAGTTTTAAATACCAATTGAGGTAGAAAGAGAAATTAAAACTATGTTAAGGTAACATACAGCTCGAAAATTTAAAAAGAAAAATACTAACTGAAAGGAAAGAATAAAATATCATTAATGGTGTTCAAGTATAATGATACCTCTGGACAACCTTTCAAGCCCCACAATGACATGGATGTAGAAGGTGCCATCCCAAGGAAAAAGAACAAGAGAGAAATCCAAGGGTTATGGCAAAACTATATATTCCTGCACAGAAAAAAAAATATTTTTTAAATTATTAACTATATCTACTTTCTTTCCCAAAGAAAAACCTCTAAAGCCAAGTGAGAGCTACTCACTTCTGTAGGACCACCAACTATTAATTGTGCCACTAAACTGGCCATGACAGACAAGGTTAAATTCTGCTTGATGAAGAAATTAATACTATTTCCCAAAAGTGCTTCAAGTGAACACCGAGAATTAGACCCATGGTCTCTGGGAACGTTGCAGAGTACATAAGTCACTTCTATGCTCCAGTACTGTGAGCTGCTACTGACCCCACAGCAGACATTCACTTTGAATGCTGAAGTTTCAAACAGAGTTTGACCATTTCCAAAGGACCATACTGATACATCCTTGAAGTTACCGACTTTCAACAGGACTTCTCAAAAGTCCTTTTTTAAGCTTTGCAATAATCAAAGGCCTGGGTAGAATTATCACACTGACCAGTCGAAAGCAAAACCATTCTTCTAGAACATGACTGAGAACTAACTAGATCACTGTAAAAGGTATTCCAAAGTTTCTCCATCAGGTGAAAAAAACGAGCTGTTTATAGTTCTATCAGGCACCTCCAAATATTCCACTAAACTTTCAAGACAGACAGGTTCTCAGGAATGACAGCACAAGTGAAAACAGTGCTTGCTTAGAGAGGAGAGAACCTGATGGTCATTATGATCTTATGTCCACTAAGTCGAAATTGGCAAAAATAACTCATTTTTCACTTATTTGATCTGGCTCCCTAGACCTGTCCCACAAGGAAGCATGCAAATAATATGTAATAAGGTGACATTTAACCAGTGCTACTGTGTTACAGAAACTGCATGAACCATAAGTACTTTCTTTAACATGACATTTCATAACTTCAGTTCTTATTCACATATCATCTGGATTGTGGTGTCGTGAACAGGGACTCTTTCCACATCTGAGTTGTCTGAAACAGTCTCACTTAAACAACAGAAACAGTAAATGAGATCACAGCAAATGACCAAGTTGAATGGTCATCTAGTTGTGTAGAGAGATTTCAGAGAAGGCAATCAAGAGAACAGATAAATACTCATCTACAGATATAGCCATGCTAACACTGCATATCCTCAGCTACAGCTGAACCCCTTGAAACTCTAGCAAGACAACACTGAGTCCTTAAAATAAATTACTATTACAAGGTACTTTCAAATGTTTTTACTTTTTCAGTTTTCCTTATTCTACTGTCATTGATATCAGACTAATGGGGGGAAAAAAGACTGGAGTAAAATTCATGTCATTAAAAACTACTGTAATTAATACATTCTACAAGAAATTCAAGTGCTAAGGCAATCCATCACTGTATTCTTGTATTGAAAGTTACTTAAAACTCTCGAGAACTAATACTTCCATAGAATAATACATGTAAGAGAAAGTAAAATTTTTAAGTATAAAGTGCAAACTGTAATGAAGATGGCTGACAAATTTATTTTCAGATGCAGACACAGAGAAACAGGCTTTGTTTCTTTTGGGGAAAAAAATCATTAAAAAAAATATTAAGTTTTAGTCTTCAATTTCCAGTTTAATTTTCTTTTCTGGTTTCACATGCATATGGGGAAAAATGCCAATTTAAAAAGAATCACTTTCCATTTGATTCAAGGAGTTTTTAAATTTCTCTACAGCTAAAAATGTATTCACCTGTCCTTTTAACAGCTTATAGCTGACACAAACTTTCTGTGACTTTACTGAAATCTGGGTTTCACCTGTTGTTTTTTTTTAAAACTTTGGGTTTCCTGATCAAGTTGATGGGAGTTAACTCTGCAAAGGGATCATAGTTCTACCCCATTACCGTCACAAAGTGTCACCTTCCATTGCATCCATATTCTTAGCCCTGCACTTCATAACAATAATGAGACAGCAGTTATGTAAATACTGAACATGTGCCCTAAGCAATTTGTCCCCAGCCTGGCAATATTCTGCTTGCCTGATGTGAAAAGTACACACACAGTGCAATCTACCCGAGAGCTGATAGCAAAGCTGAGCAGTGCCTCCAGAGCAGAGCCAGGTGAGACATGGTTCACAGGCTGCCAGAGCACAGCCAAGAAACAAGCTTTATCTAACTTCTGTTGCAGTTTTATTGCGGCCTCCTGACCCCTAACCCGCAGCCAGCAAATGAGCTCTGAATACTGACATCACCTATCTGAATAATGGATGCTCAGTGCCTCAAATCTGTTTACAGAGCAGCATAAGTTACCCTAAAAAGGCAGGAAAGAAGTAAATCTGTATAACTAACCACACTTTAATCACGTAAAAAACCCACAAATTATGTGCTAGATCCTCAGACAAGACACAGAGGGCAGGAAAAGGCAGTGAAAATCTTGGAAAAAAGCATTTATGTACCCTGAGTGTATAAAAGGTATTTTGGAAGAGGTACAGATGGTTCTGCACCACTTGATACTTCCTTTGTGGGTGCCAAATTCTCTCCTCTACGTATGCCCATTCAAGGGTAGTGTTGCAAAGGAAGCTGCCATATGCAACTCGGTGGATTTGCTCAGATCACATAACCTCCATCCACTGAGAAAGCTTCTACACCACTTTCAAGACTGACCATAAAATAGTATTTGTTCTATCATGAATATTTTGATCCAATATTTTGATACTATCTATTAATCTGTGCTGGTTTTGGCTGGGGTGGAGTAAGCAGTTGTGCGGTGCTTAGTTGCCAGCTGGGGTTAAAACATGACAACATCTTAAATAACAACAGACCTGTACTAAAAGTTTACAAGGAAACCATTCAATAATCCTGTACTAATCAGGACTGGATTCACCATGCACTCTTCCACATGGGTTAGCTAATGTGAAAAGCACTATAACAATTGTTCAGAAACACAATTAAGGCAAACAACATGAGGAGTAGTATTTTTGTTTATGAAGAAAGCAAATTTCCACGTCCCTTCTCAAATCTTATACAGAAGCTAAAAAAACATTGCCTTTCTTAGAGGAACACATTTTCTGAGGATACCAAATTTCTCTTAACATTTAGGAAATCACTCTGATTTTTACATTGCAGAAATAATTGGACGTGAAAAAAATATAAAAGTGGTTATGAAAAACTTAACTACCTAGACGATAAGCAGTACAAGTATCAAAATTATTTGAAAATATACATATAAATAATAAAAATATATATTGTCTACACAGAATGTACCATATTACAGAAATACACTGTTAAAAATGTCAACATTATAGTAATATCCCCTCCTATGCTGAAATCTAAATATTATTTTACTGAATTTATCAAAAATATCCTCATTTAGTATACTGACATAACTAGATACATGGTATTATGGGTCCCAGCAGTGATTTGTTAAAGGCTAAAACCTTTCCAAGAACGAATGGAAACAATGAAGCAGTAACAAGATTAATGACTTCTAAAATTTACAGGACATCATGAGGACACCATGTTGAACAGTTCCCAAAGAAGAAGTGTCAATGAGTATACACAAATTAATTCTGTACCTCCACAAAAGCCTCCTGCTGTGATTTCTTCTTCAAAAACATCAGAGAATCCTCTTCCTGCATTTAATTTTGATAGTCGACCATCAATGAACTGGAGGTGATAAAAAAAGGGTCATACTTTGTTGTCTCTTCTAGTGCTTTATAGTGTTATAGTTTTAATGTGCTCATTATAATAAACATGTATGTTCAAGGCAATATATGGCTTAAGAATAATAAGGGTTTTAAATGGACTTTGCAAGTGCAAGTTTTAACTATGAACAGTAGGTATATAAAGTATTATATACAGATCAAGTAAATTATCTATATTTTCTATATTTGTTAATGTCACGGGAAAAAAAAATTATTTCCCTACAAATGGTAACTTTGGATTTTGTAAACATAACCATATAAAGGTCACTGACACAATCTCTGATGTTCTGTTGTGAAATTGTAAGTTTACTTAATATCATCAACAGAACAACATAAACCTTCCTATGTCTCCCTTTCTGGGTAGGCATCAATAGATCTGAAGTAGAACTTGCTGTACATAAAAAGTCCCCTTAGAAAAACTGGAAATATTTCCCCACACCCAATTCAAACAAAAAGATACATGATGATGATGTCCACTCAAGGCCTCTAAAAGCATGTGTTGCACATGAAAAGTGGCCCTACAGAGACAGTAGGTGAGAGGAAATTGTAACAGGACCATCCAGTGCACAGCAGAGGAAAGCTGTGCCTTGGCTTCAGACATGGTGGCAGCAGGAGGTTCGATTTGATGGGCAGAGTTCAAGATGACTTGAAGGGCATTTCACTTAACTGTACAGGAATGTGGTACAAAGTACCAAAACAAAGGGGGGCGTAATACCAAGGCAGACCTCTAAGACCCTCTGCACCTGACTGAGCACAGCTCAGGGTTGACATCACTGTATTTTTAAGTTCTAACGCATTTCTTTGTCCTTTGGTGTCTTTTAAGTGCTACCCCATATTTAGGTGCATTTACAGATGCATACTGCAACACTTGTCCTTATGCAGAGGTTACAGCTACGTGACCACATGGATTTGCATCTCCATACAAGTTATATATAAAGACTGAAATGATCCAAATGTGTCAGAAAAAGTAAAAATTATGTAATTTATGATTAAACCTCTCAGAGGGGATGAATACATTCTTCTCAAGAATTTTCAGGCTTCAAGAAAGTACAACTAGCACATTCCTATAAGTATAAAATTCTTTCAAGAAAGCAACCCCTCCCTTTTTGTTTTGAAAAGGCTGAATTGAGTCTGATAGATAAAGTGAGAAAGTATTTATCCAATTATACACAGCTCATCTTCTAGCAAGAATTATGAGTTATTTGCTGGTACTAAACAGTACAGAGGAACTAACCAGAATTATTTGGCTCTATCATTTTTTTACCACAGATTATCCAAACAGTGTCAGTGACAATCTGATGCTTGCCAATGAACAGACTAGTGACTTGAAAAAACTACTTTCTCAGAGTTCAAAAATTCCAGCAGCAAGAATAAGGCAAACACAAAGATAANAAACAAAACACAAAAAAACCCCACAAAAAAAACACACAAAAACAAACCAAACAACATCCACCCCACCACCTCACCCTTTGAACTGTAACACATTATCTCTTTGGGGAAAGTTATGAATTCATTCCATAATATAAACTAGTGTAAGATTTATGGACATACTCATCATTTGGTAAAATCCTATCAACAGAAGACAGACATTGACTGAACTTGAGTATTTAAAGTAAATACTGACCAAGACAACTGTTAGGAAAAAGATATTTTTTAATTTTTTTTAATTTTTTTTAAATTATTTTCCTTATTTAAAGGAAATGGTGTTAGTAGTAGTAGTTATTACTTTTGAGTAATTTACTATCAATGATTGCCCTTAAACTGCTACGTGAAGAGCATGTGGAATTACACAAAAACTTATGTTTTTCTCCTTCCATTTTTCAGACCCATATTTTCTTGAAAAATCTGAGCCTGCTATTTCAAGAAATGTAGTCACCGTGACATCCAGAGTGCTCTTGGGTAACTACTGCTTCTAATGAAAAACTAGTAATTCCTGTGTTACACTTGGATTTGAAGGTGACTAAAGACATAACTAGCATAATCCTTAAATATCTTTGAATTCTAAAACCAAAAGAGATATCCATTTCAGAATATCTTGTTGCACAATCATTCACTTAGGCAGCAGTAAAAATTTCAAGTCAATTTATCCATATTAAAACCAAAAAGTTTTCAGAAGCAAAGAAAACATGAATGTGATTTCCACAAAATAACAGCTCAATAGCTTGCAAGAAGAGAGCTCAACTCAATGTTTGTAAAAGAAATTTGAATAATTTTCAAAGACTTATGATTTTTCAAGTCCTCATCCTACACTTGCCAACATTTTAGGAACAAATCCCAATAAATGCTGCAGATTACATTACTGATACAATTACACACTATTTAAGTAGATAATCTGGCATTAGGCTTCAGGCTAGTTCTAAAAATAAATTCATATTCTCCCTGGACACTAATCAGAACTATTTTTTGCAGCTTGACATAAAGATTAGTTACCTTCCACACTACCCTAATTAAAGGAAAGCCTTCCTAAGGCTCAGAAAAAGCTAACAAATCAGTTGCATACATAGTACAAATACCAAAGATATAGGAGAAAAATAGTGAGAAAAGTAGTAAGATAGTTACACGATTTATGAGAACAAATATCTCATCTTAAGAGAAACTGTCATATGCAGCATATTTAATTAGGAAATTAGAATATTAAGTTATATAAACAGTAGTTATTTTCTTTTAAAGAAAAACATTGCTTATACAATTAAATATCAGAATAGTTTAAGAATACTGATAACCAGGGTTTTAACAGTGAGTCTATTAAATTTAAAAGGAGACTTTAGAAAACTAAAGCTAGCAAAATTGCAGCAAAGTGAAGTTCACACATCCCTACAGATGTGCTCCATTTCAGTATCTTTATCATTACTTCAATGAATTCCTCGAAAAATGTATGTTTTCCATAAACAGTTTAGTGCTGTCTCTTTCGGAAAAATACAAATGGCTCTTTCAATTTCCAAAAACACATGAGGTCATTAACATGATGTAAAGGTTAACCCCTTGATCTGGAAGTCCAAGTGAATGGTTGGAGGCTACAAGATAATGTAGACATTGTCCCCGCTAAAAATATCCTGTCTTGATTCTCACTAAAAACTAAGATGCTGAATAAGGGAAATGAAAATACAATACATAAAGTAACATTATAATACCTGAGAAATAAATCTCAAGTAAAAAACCTCTTGATTCAACTCTGCTACGAAAACCAGCACATACATCTGGAAGTCAACCTAATTTTAAGAATCTATCAAGGCAAAGGTAACACATTTGAAGTGAATGATAAGTGAATGATTACTTAAACTCCAGAAGTTTTAAAAAGTGCTGGTCAGTCAGTTTGCCCTTAGCAATTCAATGAGACTTACAAATAGATTTTGGCTGAGAAAAAACGTTAAATAAGCAAATGAGAGATATTAAGTTATCAAAACACTTATTCTCACAGATTCTTTGACAATTAGTTTCCTAGATAAAGAAAACACAATATACCTGTATCACATAAAAGACTCCTGCATCTCAAAATACTAGTTAGATGAAATAAAAGCAGAATACCCGAACAGTACACCTGAACTTTAGGTTGGATGAGAATTGGCCCAGGAAGGAGGTAAGAGCTTGTAATGACAGGAGAAGTGTCAGGCTGAGCTGTGGCTGTGGTAAAGGTTAAGTGCTAGGACTGATTCTGTTTACAGGTTAATTAATGATTTTGGTACAGAAGATTGGCATGTGCTAATACATTTGGGGATATCACTAAACAAAAAGCACATTAAAATGCAATACAAAGTAAAAACAGATGAAAATAATCTGAATGGAAGTAACAAAGAATTAATTCCGCCATTTATTCTGACAGATTTGCTGGTTCTTTGGTGAAAATATATTTTAACTTCTAAACTTAAAGGAATGGGTAAATTAGAGGAATTAACATGTTTTCATGTGGGAGAGAGAAGATTAAAAACCTACAAAGAGAAAAGGACAGAGGAAGGATTTTATAAAATAGCACAAATAAAGCTCACTGGTCAGTTACAGCAGAAAGGGTGTATTTAAACCACCACCCTTCTGCTTGGTCTAGGTTCAAGGCTGCCTCTAAGAACTATTTTCTGCTTAAAAAACTTTCCCGAACAGAATAAAATACAGCCTGGTCTCTGTGAACAAAAATACCCTTTGAAATTGGATCATTTGTCAGTGGGAAAAACTGGAGAAGATGCAGCTGGAGTGAGGATTCCCTGAAAAAGTAGGATTAACCTTTGCAAAAAAACCTAAAGGAATGAAAAAAACCTACCACTACTACCACCACTACTAAACCACATACATCATCAAAATTGTTACTATTTCCTAATCCTATACAATATATTATTTCCTCGGGTTGAAATAAAATTAAAACGAACTATAAACAAACTTTAAACTGATTCTGTTTAATTGAAGATTTTAAAATGTAATAGGTTAGTACAGACCTATGCTGACAAGCCCATTCATTTCAGTGGAATAAAATCTATTTCTTACAGCTAAAGATCTTGCCTTAGTACTAGTTGTGTGACAACACCTTAGAAACATTGCTTGTAAGCACCTATCTGTTAAGTTTCATGGCACCATATCTCACCGAGATACACAAAATGGAAATGACACTTCAATCTGTTACTACTTCTTGTTTCGCTCCAATCAGTCCTACTTCAAAAGATATCAGATTTCTTTTTTTGTATTTTATTTACATTTTTTGTTGTGTAACACACACCACACTAAAAGAGCCCAGTTTTATGCATATTTTCACAAGATTTCTGTAAAGTATCATCCTTGCACAAATCTCTACTTTAGACACTAACCTCTGATTAACACCAAATGTATTGCGAAAATTAGGAGATTCTACATATAATGCATTTCCCTTATCTATAATGGTAGCATATCTTCAAAGTTGTTCCAGAGTTGATTTAACATGAACTCCCATATATCAATCATTCCAGGTATTTGCAGGCAAATACATACATTTCTATGAATCTTCCAATTTCCTTCATATTTTCCTTGATTTTCCTAAAAATCTAGTAATAAGTTTAACACCCTTTTGATGCAATGGGGTCATGTAATGAAAGGGGAGAAAAAAAGAGTTGCAGAATAAAAATCAGAGCAGAAATAATTTCCAAGTCTGTAATCAAATTATAACAGAGCTGTGACAGATATTCAACAATTTGTTCTCTATTAATCCAAAATCTGCATTAACAGATCAGCTAGAATACTGTTCAAGCCACCTCTATTGCTCAGGCTTGTAACATTCTCTGTGTGCATACTTCAAAGAGCCTAGCAAACAAAACTGAAGTTGCAGTATGAGTCCAGTTTTTAAATAAAATGCCACTGAAGTCCAATTTAAGTAAGCACTATGTTGTTTAAGCTCTTTGGTCATGAGCCAAGAGAGCTGAAAATGAAGTTCAACCATCAAGCTGGGAGATCCATGATTTTTCTTGTTTAGATGGGCTGCTGACTGGCTCTGGAGAGATGCTGCACTGGTTATGCACCCTGGGGTTATTTTTTTGTTTAGTTTCACCACCACTCCTTTTCAGTATAAGTAAAGATTAAAAAATACAACAAAACTGGGATGACTCTATTTGCCCTTATATTTCATCACAGAAATTCATAACCTGGCAGAGAGATAAATGTATTTAAATACAGATATGTTTTAACAGAAAATCATTAAACATGGGTCATTTACCCTCTCATACCTGTTTAAATAGCTGAAGATTAACAGCAGTTTCCAAGAATTGCTTAGTTGTACTGGAACGATGCTTCACAAAACTATTCTCACAGAAAGTTATAGGCTCTCCCTAAAAAAATGGAAATAGAAAGAGAATAAGTAGAGTATACATATACGCTGATTTATATAAAATTCTCCATCACAAATGTATCTATTTCTTAACAGCTGATACAAATATTCTCTTTCAAGAAGTACTGATTAATGTGCATACAATTAAACAAACACAGATTAAAAAAGTCCCAAATCCTCATACAATATTTAAATAGTTCTCAAAATACAGGTTGCAATTGAACCTCAAGTTTATGAAGTCAGTCTATAAAATACACATTGCAAGGGGAAAGTAAAGTGGTTTACTTTTGCTTCATGTTACCTTTACAGCACACTCTTAATTAAAGATTCCAAGGAAGCAGTTCAATTTCTGAGGGACAACAGGTCCACTATTTCAAATAATTTACCAAGCATTATTGTTCAATATAGTTCAATAAACTAGCAATACTAGCAAACCACAACTGTAATCCAGTGCAAAAATACGCCTCTGCACCAAATTAATTTTATATTTGCCTACCAAAACATGAAAAGATAGATAAACATATCACTGATTTAAAAGGAAATTATTGAAGCACACATCTATTTTATTTTTACACAAAAGCCACCAAATTTTTGAAACATGGTTATACAAAAAAAGTTTGAACATTAACACTTAGTACAAAAAAAGCATGCGGTCTGTAGACACCAAAGACCCTGCACCAAAACATTTGGATGATGAAAGAAGATAAACAAATATTCATTGAAAAGTCAGTGCTTGTTGAAAAAAAACTGCTCCTGAAATCCTCATTTAAAAATAAGATATAAACAAGGAAATTCACTCATGTTATTGCCTAATTTAATTTAAAATTTTTTATATTCAGTGTGCACAGACCATTGGACATTCCTGAGAATCGTTCCCTTCATTTTGTTATTCTTGTCAATACATTCTGATAAATACTTTTTTGGCATAACTGGAAAAATAGTAAGAAACATCAAGAAATTTGTGTGGTAATCAAGGCACGCAAATGGATTTCACCAAAAAGCCAAAAGGCCTCTGACCTAAGTCGGCAAAACCAAAGTTATTAGGTTAGAAACGACTACCAAAGATCTCAAAGACAGAAAATATGGAATCCAACAAAATCCAACACCTAAATCTACCATAGAAAATTTTACAACTAAAAAACTACATCTACAGTGCAGTCCACAACAGAAGAAAAGATACCTCAGCCATTCAACAAAAGAAAGATCAAAGACAGTTGCTATACTGAGCTTTACAGCAGCTCCAGCTGGCAGCCACTTTAAAGACAAACTTGTTCATGCCCATGAACACCACAGCTTTGTGATCCTAGCCCGTTTAACTCTGATGGCACATTCACACATTTCCTCATCATCCTAGTCCCACAATGTCAGAAATGTTTTCTCTATGTGACTTGGGTGAGTTTGGTGGAGAAGCTCTAAATCATTTTCAACTGCTCTTTACAGCTCACACTCTGTTTCCAAATGGTTCATGTGTGACCCAATGGAAATGTTTCAGTAGAAATACTGTGATGTCACTTTAAAATCCCATTCTTATACATTCAAACTTAGCCCTGAGTTTCTCTTTTAAGAGGTCCAATTCTACTCAGTAAAGTACTTAAGTTCATGTATAACTTGTTTTTAAGTTTTACATCCTTACTTCTTTAGGAATCTCTGGTTTTAGAAAAGATCTCTCATAGAAGACTTATATTTACCCAGCACCATCCTTCCCCTGTCACAGGGTAGCTGGAGTGCTCTGATGCAAGTCCACCTCAGTAAAATATGCAGCACTGTGTCAGTCAAGGCTCTGGAAGAAGCACCCAAGTTACTCCCCGTACTTATCCCAAGATAACTGGTGAACACTATACACAAGCAGGACATGCTGGATCTGCCAAAGAACTTGAAATGTTTGTGGTACTTTAAATAGCACTGCCTTCCTGACCCACTTTGCATTAGCTATTCTTGAACTCCTAAAGACTCGTCTTAAGAAGATGACCCCAAGCTACTTAGCAAATCAAAGTGCATCAAAACAAATGGAACAGTCTCCAATAAGACATGGTGGCATAAGACATCGTGCTCCCGAGGGCAGACTCTCTCCTCTGTTCTGTTGCTCTTCCGAAAAATTTCAAGGCAGAAATTAAAACAACTCCTTACACATATATATTAGTTGTTACACAAAGAAGCAGTTTCTGGAAATACAGAGGCTTTCTGGGAGAGCAGCTCAGATTAGATGATAGCTCATGACATAGTAGGAAACATTAAATTTAAGACTAAAGAGAGAATAAATTTTCAAAATATACCATTTTAAAAAATAGAAACTAAGCTCTGCTTCCCACTGCCACTTTCCCAATTGTCCAAGAAAGATGAAAGCGAAAGAGGAGAGGTTATCTTCCAGCAGGAGAGAAAACAGGCACACTTGCTCTCCCTTTCACACCAGACAGGAAGAGGGAGCAGTCAGATGGTTTCCTGATGGCACTTCTGCCCAAGCCATCTAACAGAACACCAGGATATGGTAGTTCAACACATTTTCAGTGCACGGGTGTAATATTTTCCCAAATATTTCCTTTAATCACTGAATGCTTCAGATACCTGGTAAGCACTTATGCATTGGTACATCCGTTCCCTTATCAGTACAGTTTAGAGACAGAATAACCAAAGCTATTTCTTTGTTGAAAATGTATTTAGTTCCATAAAGAGTTCACATCCAAAAATCACCCATGCTATCTGAACCTGCTGATTGTGAGATTGCTTTAAAAATCTGAGTAGGTTTAAAGATCGTACCTATTCAGCACATGAAAATGAGAAAATCTGTTGAAAACTGTAGAAATTCCACACTGAAATTTTCTCGGGCTATCTCTGGTAACTTTGATGAAATTGCATTAAATCACACAATTAACTCTGAGCTATTTATTTGTCCAAGGCTTTGATCAACAAGACTGATTTCTAAAGAAAACATACAAATCTTCAAGATAATTACTGTAAACACAAAGCCTTTTGAAGTGCTATTTAACAAGTATATTATTGAATCAATATAAACAAAACCAGTTCTAGATGTTTTCATATATAAAGCTTAAAACATTCTTGTTTCTGCAAATACAGCTGACTACCTTTAGAAACAGAGTTTTGGAGAAATGCTTCTCTGATATTTAGCTACTAGACCATCAACAGCCCCCTGTTGTATTGATCTACAATGTACTTTCAAAACAAGTTCGATCAAAACCCAGTGGGAACTCTGTACTGAAAAGCAGACAGTTAATACTCAGACCAAACAATCTATGCCCAAACATGATATCTCTCCTTTTAACAACAGTTGCTATAGAATTTTCTTCCCCTTTCGTAGCTTGCCACACACAGCAGGAATTTCTTACTCTAAGCTACATTCACATTTTAAGTAAGCTATTTATTCAGACCTCAACAGAACATGAAAACTGAGCTAAGCCAGTGTGACCATTTTAAAAGGAAAACCAACCTAGATTAGTGGTATGTTTGTGCTTTCTAAATCTAGTGATATTTAACTTGAACAAGAAGTTCAAATATTTTAATTTTTTATTTCAGAAAACATTGCATTGCTCTAGCATGAGATGACTCATGCCAAACATTAGTTCTATTGCAACAATATAATTTCGCATGGCAGCTCTTGCTTATTACATGAGGAATAGGTAGGTATGGCCATAGTTTTGTTGATTTTCTATAATTTTATTTTTAAAAAACACTATAATTGTAAACAAATTTGGTTTCAATATTAAAATTTCTCTGTTTAAAATCAAGGAAGTACAAAGTTGAAATTTCATCTGCTGTCACAACATTAAGAGATAAAGGCCAAAGGGTATCTGAGTATGCACTATGATTCTACTCAGGAAGGTACCATTTACAAACAAATTTGTCCCGAATCTGTAAGTGTTTTGCAATCTGCCAAAAAAGAAAATATTCAGATATGTTGATACTTCTTATAGTCACAAGTATACCCTAGAACTCTGAGTGGTACAATATCTATATTCAAGAAAGGACCCTACAGTACATAAGACAAATGAAATAATATAGCTTTCAACATGTAAAATAGAATTCTTATGGAAGTCATAGTAAATAGTCATAACAGATAAATTATGTAGGGTGGTTCTGGATTTAAACACAGACTAAGTTATGGCATTTCATCACTCTGTTTCTTACTCTGCTGTACTTTCTATACCTCACTTTTGAGAGAAAGGTAAACAAGCCAATGGTTATTGCAAGAGATACCTGTCCTCAAAAGGTTTCATTTTGAAACTCAATTACAATCAGTCACTATTTATGCATTGTCAAGTAATTCAGGTACATTTTGAATCTCAAAATACTTTTATTTACAACATAACATTTTATTGTATTATTTTGTTTTATTGCATATTAAATGCAATACCTGAATCTGTTGGACTACGGATGTCACTACTTAAAACAGTGTCAATATTGGCCAAACGCACTCCAGTTAGTATTCAATTAAAGTGAGGTCTGACCGTTTTGCTATCCTCAACATGGAAGTTATCTCAGCCCCCGGTTGTGATGATGAGACCATGAACTCCTACTGTTGAGCATTCCAGAGCATGCCATTAGCCTTTGCTCTTTGTTTCTTAATTTCTGATGAGTGATAGTACAACCGTAACAACTTAAAACAAAGCTATTCTGGGTTTATTTCTTTTAACATGGAGAGCTTTGAGGACTTTTTACCTGAAAGTGGTGATCTTTTTCAACAACTTCACCTTTTGTTAGGTAATTCTTGAAGAAAAGCCAACTTTTCAAAGGCAGAAAATAAGTTACTATTGCTTATTTTTCATTTTCTTTTAATAAATGTGCCAAAGTAAGAGGCTTTATTTGAAGTAAATTTCTTGCCATTTTTAAAAAATAAAGCATGAAATATCACACTTGAATTTCCTCCTGATGTTTGCCACTTTGAAACACACTTTTCTGCTTTGCTTATTTTTTCTGATGATGTTAAAATTAATCTCTATCATACTGAATACTTTAATATTCACTATTTTTCAACTCCTTCATTTTATTACCTACCTGTCCCTCTCTAGACATAGATTGAGAATATTGCCCTTTTATTCTTTATATCATATATTGTTTTATTAACTGACAACACTGCATATGATTAATGGAAAAAATTTACTGGTCTTTGCTTTCATCTGCAAGGTTTGCCCATGTACATGCAAGAAAGAACGTGTAACAAAATGGTTAGGAAAAACACAATGTCATACATACTCCGGTAACAAAATGACAGAAATTGCACAAATTGCCATATTTGTATCTATGTCACACCTATGCATGCAAATCTGAAACTCAAGAAATGCAATATTATCCATAGTAAGTCCCTAAATGCTGAACCACCTAAAGAAATTAGGCAAAAGAGAAGGTTCAAGGCCAAGTTGTAAGCAACCGAAGCAAACATTATGTGGATTTGTATGTGCTTACATGATGTAAAAAAAGGCATTTATCCCACAACACTGCTCACTGCAATGTCTCAGCAGGGTTAGACTCTAGTGATCAAAACTGTTTGTGATCACTGATGTTGCACAATGGCTCCCACTGCAGCTGTTGGCTAAGTGAGAATAACAACACACTGACCACTTGCCTATCTATATTCCAGGGCTCCTCATGGCAAAACAATTCCAACAGCCTCATTGCCACTGCTGGAAACCTGCCCCCCACCACAGGCCACACACATTCCCCTGTCACAGCACCTCACCCAAAGTCTCAAAATGGATTGCAGCTCTCTATGTGAATGAGAGCACACACAAAACCATTATAATTCACCATTCCACCAATATTACTTTTTTCTGGATTATTTTTTGGTCATTTAACAAATTACACTGAAGCAATTTCTTCAGTCATTTCAACCTGCCATGCATGAAGTGGATTCCTTCTGGATTAAACTAAAGCAGAGCTCCAGCTAGTCATGGGTATTCAGCATTCAACAACAGACTAAAATTAGAACCACAGTAAAGCTAGAAATGCACACTCTGTAGATGACAGGTCCTTAGCACTAGCCTGGGCTCTACAGAGTCACTCCTATTATGCAATATTTGCTAATGTAAAGTGTACATATTAAAAAAAATCAGTCATACATATTAAAAAAATACACTTAGCAGTTATAATAATTTGAAGGATTTAATTTTTATCATTATTAAATCAAAAAATCCCAAAGTACTTCTAATTTTCTTGGAAAGTTTTACTGGATTAAGTTTTTTATTATACTTTAATACACACACAAGTATTATCATCTTTATCTCTTACATGTGGTATTTCCTGTCCATATTAGACTAGTCAGATTTTCCGTATGGTCTTTTAGAGCCCCATGAACTCCTTCCAAGACCTCTGAAGATTCCCATTTTCCCCTTCACCAATCATTTTTTTCAATAATTGCTAGACGTTTGTTCAAGACATATTGCTATACCGAGGAGAATCTGTCCTGTGCTGAAAACAAACAGTTGCACAGAATGAATGTTCAGTGTGATTAACAGCGTTTGGAGTGAAGAGAAGTGTTGGATGAGTACAGACACTATTAAAGCTGTTCTTTACTCAAAGTGAATATTAATGACAGTTTTTTCACATTTCAAGTTAAAATCATACAGGGGACAGTTGCAAGGAAAACAGTTCATTTGAACATATTTTTCCACCCTTCAAGCAATCAATAATTTTCCAAATACATTATTTTTCATAAGGATGCTTGCAATCCTCAATATAGTATCCCCAAACACCTCAGTTCTTTATTTTGAAAATACGACAAGGTTATTTATAGCAAGAGTATTTCATATCTTGATAGAAACTATTCTCATTTAAGCATTGCTCCTACAAATTTTCTCCACGAATACTACTTGAACTCCTGAAAGAATGTAAATAAAGTTCATAGCTGTGGTTTAAGTTACCTTATTTGACCTGGTACCACTGACTAAAACAAAGAGAAATACTTTGTCTGCAATAACAGTTCTCATGTCTGACACTCCTTACAGACAGTCCTAACACATGAAATTCTAAGATATACTGAAATATCTTGTCTTTAAAAAATAATCAGGCCACAATGGTTTCAAAAATATCTTCTCTTACATGGCAATCAGCGGAGTAAAAAAAAAAAAAAAATCTGCAAAAGAAAATAATGCAAAAAGAAAGACTTCAAAGGTCACTTTGACAAATGTTTGCCAGTCGAAATGATGCATAGTGCAGTACTTCCAGTATAGTGCAAATGTAGATATCTCAGATATGCCAACTCCTAAACTGAAATGAAATGGAAATGGGTTAAAAGGAGAGCTCATTTCAACAGACATGGAAACCAGGATGCTAAAGAACTTGCACATTCAGTTCAACAGTTACCAAAACAAAGGACTGACTGAAGCTTATTCCTCATCAGAATAGAGCTAAGGACATCAACCAGACATGGTTCTGTTTGCATGAATCAAATGTAGATTAAGACTTTTTGACTTAACAGCTCTTACTGCAGGCCATCATGAGTTGGCATGGACTAGTGTCCTCATGGTTAGACTAAGCAACAAATTCGAGAACCCTTCCTGAAGGACAGGTAATGCCACTATGGAATAAACAACTATCAGTTTTGTTGAAATTATTCGTTCTACAGAAACAAGTTATGTGTTAAAATACAGCAATTTTTAAAACAGGTGCAGCCATTTCAATATGGTTTGCAAACAACCTTGACTGTATCATAAGAAAACTGCCAGACACAAATATTTGAACTAAACCTTTGAACATGACTTCATTTCTGCATGGATTACTTTCCACCTCGATAACAAAGACAATCAGTGACCCAGACAGCTAGTGTGCAAAACACTCACAGCAGACTACCTGTAACAGAATCACTTGGGTAGAAGGAAGACCATGCCCATACTCCTTCTAGTAAGGCTTCATCTGGAACTAGCCTACCCATTTCCATCAAGGAATACCATAGAGTTCCTTACTCAAGAACAGAATATAGCGCCCTGCTCACACCTTAACAAACATCCACCCATGTACCCACATACCCACCAGCTTAACAAACTTGACTCCTCAAGTGAGGATCATTTTCTCCTATCAAATCTCCGTATTTATCTGAACCCATCAGACAAACAAATATTGTATCAATGGAATCTGATTTAGCCAGTGTCCTCTCAGTATATTTTATCAAATGGAACTACTACAAGCCATTCACGAGTATCATAAGAAAATAATCTGGACTGATAGGCTCAATATGTGCCACACTCATAAATGAGAAGTGATGAAAGCCTGTAACACATTAATTGACTGAGTACCAGTAAAACATCAGAAAAAAGTTCTGATGGGATGAAACAGATTTTCATTTCTCCTAACTTGTAAGTGTAATCAAGATAAACGAGTAATAGGAGAGATGCATCTTTGGCTCATATCTGCTGTCTGCTAGGAGATTGTGGCCTTGAACACAATGAAGTCTCTGCACTGGTACAGTGAAAAATCATGGAGTTTGAAAGGTACAGCCTCTTCAGTTCTTCACCACATTAAACCAGATGAGTTGTGTGTAAGCAGTTAATACAATCTGATTTCATACTAAATAAATTATAAAACCGATACAAATAAGACAATAGCTGATTTTGGATGAGTATTTATTCTCCAGTACAGTTCACTGTCAGGATATGGTAGTGGCTTCTAAATTGCCAACGCATCCTTAGCATAGAATAAGATTTAAAGCAGACTGTTTCAGACTGGGATAAAGCATTTGATATTTTACTCACAAAAAACGAGACCATGCTCTTATAAATTAAGGGAGAAAAGTAATAAAGAAGTCGTCTTACTGGTTTGTATCTTAGTGCATCTCTGTAGGATCCAAACAGTGCTGCCTGTGCCCGAAGAAAGGCCCTGGCTACTCCATCACCCGTAGCTGTAGACTGCTTTTTCAGTTTATTTTTCAAGGCCGAGACCTGCATGACAGAGTGGAACAGTTAAATTAACACCTCTGAAATTGGTACAGCAAGGTATGAACCCAATCAGCAGGCAAACCATGGTGTCTATAGGTCAGCCAAAAATTCATCCTCCTCCTTGATAGCTTATCTTTTTAACTGCAAAGAGCACCTGCTGATCTGTTAATTGAAATGAAAGCAGGGGATGAAGGTTGAGTGCTAATGCAAATTGGTTTATGCTCTCTTTTTTTTTTTTTCCCCCAAGGCCTCTTGACATAAATAAGCTTAATTATTTTAAAGTAAAATGCATGTGAGCCACTTTAGTGTAGATTTTTATTTTTTTCCATGATAACATGTACTTACTTGTTTGAATAAAGACAGTTGTATATGTTTTATTTATGCTATGAAGGTTTACTTTTAAGGACACTTAAAGTTCACTTACTATTCAGTTTCAAGGGATTATCGCTTATTTTAAGTCAAATTACTATCTTACATCATTTCTCATGCACCATGGGAGTACTTGCTATGACTGTCAAATAGTTGAGTAAAGTTTGTGTAAATTCAGCCTTTAGAACTGTCCTCAAAGATAAAACATGTGAAAGGGGAAAAAAAAAGAATAATTAGAAAGTGCCTCTAGTTAAAAAACCATAAACAAACAAAAAACCAAAACAAAAAAAGTCCACCAAAACAAAAAAAAAAAAAACAACTAAACAAAAAACCCCACCAAAATACTACTCTTATTACAGTGGTTCACTTTTTTTTTGAGGTGGTCTGTCTTTTTTCAGCTGGCAAATGTCAACCACTGATTATACAGAATTATAGAAAAAAAAAGGGACATTTTAATTTCGATGACCCTTACTTGGACATACTTTGGAGGAAAATCATGTTATTCTTGAATTGTTACAATATTCTTGAAAGATATGTGGAATTGCACCTACATATAATCTATACTCTCCTAATTTCCACCATGAGAGACACCTGGAGCTATAAGTCAACTCCAATTACATACATGTTTCTATATCCATCTGTATTGCAATATAATAACAGAGCATTATTTAAGTTTCTAAATAAAGTAACATACAGAGTTACTCTTGAAACAGAACATTATAAATACAAACTTATCATCACCTAAACTGCTTTCATGCTTTTGGAAATATAGGAAAGAATGAGTATCTTTTTGTTTCTTTATGTAAGAGTCCTGACTGCTCTTGTAGATGATGACTGTAATTGAAGTGTCAACCTAATTAACAACTAAACTTTGAATAATGCTAATAAGAACTGAACATGGCATCAGAGAAAAGACCAGCTCTACAGGTGATAAACCTTCACAGTAGTGACATTTTCCAGTGTAAAGTCACAGTTACTGTGATGTGATCAAAGAGAGAGACCCCCATTGGGTCCAATTATAACTATAGTTTTGAAAAAAAAAATTATTGAGTTATGATGTTCATAATCTATGCAGAAAGGCCTTTACAGCATAGCTCTTTTCCCCATAGCTGTGATCTTTTCAATTTATATCCAAGCTCCACAGATCTAGATAAAAGTTTAGAGCTGGATTCATTTAGCCCATGGAAAGCATACACCAAGCCTCATTTACGCTTTTTCCTTACACCTCAAAAGGGAAAAAAAAAAAAAAAGTACATGTCTGAGTACAAAAACCAGTTATGAAGTTCAAGGTTGAAGAAATGAATGCATGTCTTGGTTTTGTGGGGCTTTTTTTGTTCTGTACTGTATAATTATTCTACAGGTATTAAAAATAAGGTTTATTTTGTTCTGTGGGAGAAAAAAAAAGCCTATATGGGTAAGAGAAGAAAGGGGGTGAAGATGATGAAGAGCAGAGGCATTACAGGACAAACTGGCAAATGTGAAGGAAAATGGTATTTTCTAATTTTCTCAGTTCTAGCAAGCACTATGCACCCTACCTCAAGTTCAATTAATAGGATGCTTTAGGAAAAATGTGTTAAAAAGAACAATAGAAAGCAACACATCTCCCATGTCACTACCATATTGGTATGCTATTATTTACCAACACTAAGAATATCCCAATGGGCTGGCAGTCTGGAGGTGGGTCCTCCAGGCAGATGCACATTTCTGTGTGGTTGTTCTGACGTTCAAGCCTCAGAAAGGCTATGCTGGAGTTCAAAGAAAGCTCTTCCAATTCCTGCTTCTCTCAGGAGGCAATTCTTAAAGGCAGGAAGAGCTCCATCAGAACATTCTACAGGAAAACCAGGAGCACAGTGCTCTTAAGAAAAAGCCTACAGAAATAACATGAGCCACAACCCTGATTTCCCAGCTGTCCCAACTGGAACCCTGGCTGCAGCATGCCTGAAGTGCCCTTGGGATCTGCCTGGAGTTCCTTCAAGCTGAGGCCAGCAAACATGCAAGCAGAGGGACAGTGCTTACTCAGCATTCATCCCACCACTGACCTAGCCAAGCTGTGCACTTGGGTAGGTCAATGTCAAATTCTCCCAGTTCCATTCAATGAAAGATGGAATGATAAAGCAGTTATTACAGTAAATATGGTAGGTATAGATAAGAGACTGGGTGCTTTGAACTACTTGGAAGGACTTGGTGCACAGCAGGATTGTGATTGCTTAGAACCAAGGAAGAGTGAGATCCTCTCGGGTGACATCATTAATAGCACTTCAAATTACAAAAGAGATAATAAAAATTACACAATCCTGGCGCCAAGCCACAAAAATAGCAAGCAGCATCTTTATCAAAATCCTTTTCTCATATATAATTTAATCCATCTACCTAACTATGATTTAAAAAGCCAAATTTTTTCTTCCCTTCTTTGCAAGCCTTAAGCAGAAATAGCCTTTTACATAGTTTAAAAATGAAGAACTGCAAACAAACCACAGGGGTTAGAATGGTCTTAAAATTTATTTCTGGAAGACACTAGTGATCTGCTTCAGAAACGGTATTATTAATTTACAATAGAAGCAAACTGTTTTCATCTTCTCCTAGCAACAGCTTCTCACAGGAAGAAGACTTCACTGGACTTCTACACACTGCCAATGAAGAGCAAACAAGCATCAGGAAGATGCTTTTAGCATTTACAGATCTATTGATCTAAATCAATAGAATAGCTTTTCAGAGATATAGAAAATCATGAGATTGATATGTAACTAAGTGTATCTAAAAATGTAGAAACATCTTGTGTTGGTCATTAAAACAAAAAGCATAATTTATTTAAATGGTCACCATATGTCCTGAGATTCCTAAAATATAACTATCTCAACAGAAACTATGACTAATAATTTTTCAGTGAGTATGTGACTCGAATCACATAAAATTATAAAATAAGTTATAAGATCATATAACTATTAATTGAAGTCTTTGTTCCTGCAAAAACTTAAGCGCACACAAATTTAAGCACATACAGGATATTAAAAAATGTGTGCTTTCTGAGAAATACAAAATTATGCACTGGGCTTCCTAAAGACCATCAGGTCTCTGAAAAAAATATACCTAGGTATTTCTCTGGTATCAGAAACAGTTGTTATTTTATAGACTATTTTTTGGTGATCCACATCAGATGACACCACTATAAAAGTCACAGTCTCTCTCAACTGAGAGAAAGCAAGAGAATATTTCACAAAAGAGGAACCTATAAAAAACCGTAAAAAAAAGAAAAAGAGAATCAGATATTATCTAGACCAATACTGCTAATGGAAAGGCTTCTACATATTTGATATCATCTACACACACAGGATTTAGGCATTTCAGAGAGTCCTCCAGCATTTAATCACAAATACTCATTTAGATGAAAACAACTACTTAAATGCAAACTTTTTCAATATAAGTTGTACTTTTCAATCTCACATTCTAGCTTCTAAAGCTGTAATCAAGGCTGAACAGAATTGCAGCTCTCAGAATTTGTTCACAATAAACAGTTGCCCCATAACACTGCAAACACGGTTGACTGATCTGAGATTCTAGAATATATTAGTAATATTTTGGGCTATTTTCAGATGGAAAAAGAATCATAAATTATGCTATTTCTACTTTAAAAAAATCTTTTTAGTTGCAATATTATACAGTGACCTTAATTTGTTTATAATATGATTAATCATCATATTTTCAGAAATAATTTGCAGTCTCAGTAATTGCTTCACAAAATAACCAGTTTGCTACATGAATTACAGCCTACTTCTCAAATGCTACTTTTAGAACAGTAATGTTCATATGCCCAATTTATGGTGTTAAAATGCTCTGACTTTAGGAATCTCAAACCTAAACTCTAACCCCCAGTTTAGATTCTGTATTGCATCACAGTGTGTAGGTACTACGTGCTACAAAGACTGTACACCTTTCAACAGCTCTGTAACTTTTAGAGTTGACAACGTTTAACAACCACAGAAGAAGCTAAAAACCTATAAAGTTGATTGTTTTCTGAAGATCACATTTATAAAAGTTCTGCTCAGTCTATGATTCTATGTCAGTAAGACTTGGCTGCTAGAACTGATGCTGTCAATCCTCCAAGCTGTTTTGGAATGTGTTCCAATTTGTGAGTGAAGGAGTAGTCTTTTTGTCAGTACAAGTAAGTATTGCAGGATCAGGCCCAAAAGTTTAAAAATCTTAGTCTATGGTCACAAATGTTCTTTTTTCTAACATCTTAAATTATTAAAGTGGTGATCTCAGCATTATTGTATTAGGAAATTTACTCCCACAGAAGTAGCTACTTATTTTCATTTTTTAAATTAAAAAATAATAGACAAATTCACAGTGAAATGATGAAATATAAAAACAAGCGTTCTTGTCAGAAGAGAGGAAAAAGAGGGTTTTTCTCCCCTGTAAGAAAACAAAGGATTCCTGAAAGTCTTGCCCTGATTTATTCTTCCAATTTTAAATACCTTAGGAGTAGCGGAACTGCTACTGGCATGGTAGTATTTCTAACAGTCAATAAATCTAAAATATTATGTGTGAATATTGGAATGAAGCCATTAAGAAGATTACAGCATGCAACGCAGCAGAGGGTCCTCATGAAAAAAGGACTGGTAATTCAGGACAACTGTGACCACTGACCTTTGCACAGTCAAGACCACTGGTCAGTCTGACAGAATAATAGAGTTCACATGCACAGAAAGTCATCCAGCCTGTAACTATAATTTAAATGCTTAAGTGAATGATTTTAAAATGCCTTTAAATCTCAGTTAATTTATTATACAGTTTATGAGACAATGCCATATAATATTGTTTCTTTAATCCTAAATTTATCAGGAAAAAATTCTCAATCAGAGCATTTTAGTAGACAGTCGACTTATAGGTGGGTAAACCAATAAATACCTAGGCTGTGAGGACATCATTGTGTTTACTGATCAAGAGAATAACTGCTGTTTCCTTTGGACACAAGAAACAGTTCTAGAAAACTCTGAAAATACTGCATTTCTTTTGTTAGGCTGTTAACCAACCTGGAATCGATTTGTGAAAGGGATAGTAAGGCTACAGCTTCTCTTATATTTTCAGTTCTTCCTTCTATTTTCATGCCCTTCAGAGGCAACCATTATATTTTTCCATCAGAAATTTTACTACTTTTGTATGCATGTTTATGAGGTTTGTCTATACAAGTTAAAATGCTTCACATATGTATCTTTGACATTTGGTTTAATGTTTTAAGTCTAGCTTACCATTTTGATTCTACACTCCTGTGTCTTATACTTTTTACCCCAAATGCTAGCAGCTGCACTGCCCCTCATGAATGCAAAAGAAAGATAAGCATTTTATAATCTTATGATACAGACTTACACCTTTTGTCTGTGCCTTTTGTTTCCAGGTTTTCTAACTATACTCGTACATGTATTCCATTAAATAGTTTTCATTAAAGTGCTTTACAGACTGAAATGGAGTATGAGATGGGATTATTCAAATTAAAAGCTTCAATATAAAATCCTCAAATTCTGCAAGTATATTTTGCATGGAGCCTAGTTGTTCTGTTTTGTTCTATATTATGTATGGAATGAAATATTTTAACTCTATAGTCTATACACTTGGATAACCTACATTAAAATTTATAATAATAACATGCATCTATTCTGGGGCAAAATACACTTCTGAAAGTATCAAGATATGTATCCCTATTTTCTTCATGCTGGTCTACTTATTCAGAGATCATTTTGATAAGCACCTGTAAAATACATGAGCAGTACCTCTCATTGCACAAATACCCATTTTTACTGTTTGAAGGACCTCTGTCTACAACACCAATATCTCATGGAATATGATGCCCAATTCTAGCCATTATGCGTCAAGAGGTACAGACTTTATGACGTTATAGTCTCAACCTTATTCACAGAATGCAAGGCCAGTTAAAACTACTGACACAAAAAAAATGACTTATTTCTTTCTTAACATGTAATACTCTTGCACAACAGAGTACAGTTAAAATTATGGTATATACATGTGCGCATGCATATACTTTTCCATACTTACTAATGTAAATCACAAAACATCACAATAATGTTTAATCTTTTACATTTCTGAACTATAGTTAATACTGAATCCAAAGAAAGACTGACCCAATGATCTATAAAAAGTCTGGATTTTAACATTAAAATCAAAAGGCATTGTCATGAACATAATCATCAAGAATTTGATTTCTGTTGTACCAAATACATACAAATTATCAAATATAACAAAAGACAGTGCATCACTATAGCATCTTACTTTGATTACATGGGGGTTTTTTTATGATTTACAATTTCAGAAAATATAACTCCTTGATTTCACATTTTGATACAAAATTCTTTGTCTGGACAACTCATTGTGATAGTTTGAGCATCTATAACTAAATAATGAAAACAGTGGTTTCACAATTATACTCCTTTGGAGCTCTATTGGGAAAAGGAAGATAAGTGAATTTTGTGGCTGGCTATTTAAAGTGATATACAGAGTATGTTCCCCTATAGGCAATAAAAAAGAAAAAAGGGGGGGGGCACCCTCTGCAAGATCAAAGTCCAGAAAGAACTGGTACTTAATTTATCATCCTTTACAGACAAAAGACAGCTTTCGTCATTTCAAAAGGATCAGATGTCTTTTATGACAAACTCGGTTTGCAGTTTAATTTACAAATAGAATTCTAAGTAAGCAGTCTTTACTCTGCCAAAGCAAATGACAAACAGTATAGGTTTTCATTCACGCAGCCCTCAGCAGGATAGAAGAGACTAAAATAAAACTGAAATAATTTAGAGAAAACAAATAAATGTTTCAGAAAGTTGAAGAAGATCAAAGCCTGAATTTTCTGACCCCAACTGTACAAGCATTTCTTATTATATTGACCAGTGCCATCAGATCATTAATTAAAAGGAAAGTGCTGGCAGGTGGCAGAGAAGCAGAAGCCGATAATTGGCCCCCTTCTTCTTTTTGCCTTCAAAAACTCTCTCGTTCTTTTGCAAGACATGCCACTAGGCAGACAGAAATGCCTACTTTGTAATATAATGATTAAGATGAGATGAAGAGGCTCTTGCGTTTAAAGCAGCCATGCCTAATGAATGCAGCTAGCTTTATAATTATGATCCTACTTCCACAATAAGGAATAGGATGTTCCATTCAACAGCTCAGCAACTGTCAAAAAGGTAAAAATCTCAAATACAGGGGTCTACACTTGGTGCTTTTCACCCCCTTATTCCTTTTATAGCAGTTAGCAAAATGAGGCAAAAATAACTACTGGTAATTCAAGTACCTGTATAAGAAAAAGAATGAAATGTCTGCAACTCACCACTTCACCAGGTAGGTTGTTCAGGTCATTAAAAGGGGTTTCTAGAGTGTTTGTGTCAACATTTAGCAAAACCACATCCTCCAGTGATCTATTTTTTACTCTCTGTTAAGAAGGGGAAAAAAAAAAAAAAGAGTGGAAAGGCAATTTACTATGGCATCCTCCTGAGATACATTTTTATAACAATGTGATAGATTAGAAATTATAATTTTACAAAGGACAATACTGGCAAAAACAACAGTTGGAGCTTTAGAAGTAGGATTTGTGAATTAGATGAAGCATTCACAGTAGCTTTTAAAAACACTTCCTATTCTTCAAATACTAAGGTTATAATAATCTCTGAAATACATATTCAAGAAATGAATTCTTGAAAACCAAGATTTACACAGAACATGGTTAAATATATTGGAACTATACATATCTTATGACAACATGTCATTCTCTCACCTTTGTGAAAGTCAGATAGGATGTTAATCATATAATCAGAAGAAACCCAGAAAAAAATAAGCAATTATCTGCAGATGTATGTAAGTCCCAGGCATGTGATGTCTACTTATTACAGAAGAATAGATGAAACAGTGTACTTGGCTACCATCTAAGAACTAAACAATTTGTCCCTTTCAGGAAAAAGGTATAGAACTCTTTTCTATACAGTCCACAATAATACATAATAATAAAGTCCAGGAAATAATTCCAGAAAGACCTGAGTGATATTTTTATTTTTTTTTCAGAGCAAGTCCTTCTGTTCCCTTTTTTTCTGATTGAATAAGAAAAAACATCCTAGTCAAGATATTACAATTGATGCATGCAGGTCATATGAATCTGGTTTGAGAGCACAGAGGCTATGGCCAGAGTAAAGAAGTGTAGATGATAAAAGGCCCTTTTTTGAAAACACAAAAGGGCTGGAGGCTCAGACTAGGGCAGAACCCAACTCATCAGCTTAGCAAATGTGGGCTGATCCTTAGAAATTGCTTTAGCAGAAGTGTAAATCAAATAATGTTCTCAAATCAATTATCTGCTCTGCATGATGAACAGATGATACACATAGGCTTAATGGTGGCATGAGCTCCTTATGGAAAAGGCAAAATTATTTATGACTCAGCCATTACTTACCACTGAAATGAGTATTATTTTGCCTATTTTCACATCTGAAAAGGCTACCTCTTGGGTTTTTGGCAAAAAAATACTCATTTCTAAAATTAACAGTTATGAATGTTATGGGATGGAGGTTAGACTCAAATTTTCAGAGGGCCAGAAACGTAAATTATCTGGGAAATCACACTAATGCTGAAATATGATGGATAGTGACCCCAAAATAAATTGTAACTGTTCTCATTATTGAGAAAATCTGTTGTTGAAACAATAAAAAGGCAGAAAAAATAGTTATCACTGAGCTTTAATAGACAGAGAGACAAATCATGATCTAGAGTTTATATGTCTCCATAAAACACTTCAAAAGTAAGATTTCAAAGCAAGCCGTTTTTTACTTAATAAACCATCTGAAGCTTAAATTTTGTAATTCTGTATGCTAAAATACAGTGCTTTTTTATGAAGGTTTTCCATTAAAATCATCATTTATGGTACACACACCTCATGCTTACCAGTACACTGAAGGATTTCGTAAACTTACCTCTATTAAGCTTAAGTGGACGCCAATTAGATAAGGCATTGGTGCACTGAAGAAAAAAAGGAAAAAAGATCACCTTTTAAGTACCAGCTACTATAACATTTGTGGAGGAAAAAAGTATTCTAAATCTTGGTACATAAGTCCCTAGCAAATATTCACTGTTTAAGCCAGTGTTAGATGAACACAGTTGCCACTGGAATTTTTCCTAGACAAGGAAAATTTTATTTTACTTTGCACAAAATAAAGGACACTGCTCCAAAGTACGATATATAAGCAAGTAGACCCTACAGCTTGCCATTCTCCCTGTCAGACCTGGTTTCAACAACTGCCCATACTGTATGGCAGAGCTAACCCAGCAGATGTTCCCAAACTGGTCTGTCTCCAGAACTACAATGGTTTTAAAACACCACTCTGGAGAATATGGTACCAGTTAACATCACCACACTGCAACACAAACAAGAAAAATATCCACACAAACCCTCCAAACTAAGACCTCCTGCAGTACACAAGCAAGGAACTGCATTTGTCAGGTTAATTTATCTTGATTTCCTATATTCTTCTGTTTCTTCCACTAGTGCTTATGATCAGGCAACATCTGACCAAGAATATACTCAGCATCCAGTGCTGAAGGAAAAAGCCATCCAATAATCATCATCACGCTTTTGGGTACTGTGAGATTACTAACAATATTCACTACAGAGAAGTGCGCAACAGACAGGCTCATTTCAAGAACTCAGTGAGAAATGAATCATTAACAGACTACAGAGGGGAAAAAAAAAATAAATAAAAAAGAATCTTTGAAAAATAAATGGAAGGTAAAATGACTTATACAAAGTTACACAAATAGTTCACATACAATAATTTCTGTCACTGCATATTTGATCATGGATCTGAGCCACTGGCACCGACTCACTGGCAATTGACTTCCTGAGGATGGGGGGGACGCTTCACTGCATCAGTTCACATGGCCTCATCCATTTGGTCCCACTTCTGGGAGCAAAAGAAGCAATTCTCACCTGCCTATGACTGCAGTCCATTTCAGAAAAATCTGTACACCCTATGGATCAGCCAATTGCTCTCATTAACAATGTCCTATGGGAGAGGATCGATGCAATAAAAAAAAAAAAACCAACAAACAAATAAAAAAAACCCCCACACCCAAAAAAGCCCCTAAAAACCCAGAACAAAACCACCAAAAAAACCAAACCAAACCAGAAAATATAAACCCAGCCTGACTGAGGCCTAAACAAGATTTCATCATGTTTTTGCTATCAAAATACAGGTTTGCTGAAACTGCAATGGCTAAAGGTTTCTTGGCAATGCAGCTTCCAAAAAGGAAAACAGTGATCCCTGTTTTCCCACACACCTTTTTTGTAGCCTAATGCAGACAAATATTAGCACTTCCTAATGACTTTATCTGAGCTAATCTTTATGCTTTTTTGAACTAAACCCGAATTACATGGAGTTGTAAAGGAGTGTCATTGCAGAGCAAACACATATTTATATTCAGGGAGGACTGAAACAGCTTTAAAACATTCTATCATTTTAAGAATGCTTTATACTATGTAACATATTTAACCAAGTCAATAGGAATGAACTATGACTGACATGTAACTGAGAATTCTGCTGCTGAGTATCAGCAAAATAGATCCGCACATTACTCCTATCAGAGTATCTCAGAGTTACAAATAGCCTGAACTGGAGAAACTATCGCAAAAACAAGTGCTATATCATGTATGGATTTTGTGCACACTTGATTTCTTGTACAGCAACACTGCTGTAACAGCTTCACCAGGCCTGTATGGACTTAAAATAGCTGATGATTTGCTCCATTAATAAATCTGCCAATAAAAAGGGTAGCATGTAGCTCTTTTCTGTAGAACAAAGCAACAGCTACACCATTTCAATTTTGAAGTTAACAGAATAAAGGTACAAAGCACATCTTGAAAATGAATGAAATAAAAACTGAAGATATGGAATGTCAATTTGATCACTTTTTGTAAACAATAAATTTTATGACTGTTGGATTCTGAAGTCTTAACAGCAGAAGACTTTTTAATATGTACATGGAATTGCTTATTGTGATGCTACTGGGAGCTGCTTTATAGTTTTTCTCTTGCTTATGCATGTTATTACCAAAAATGTCATTAATCTATGGTATCACTGCCTAAAATAATTACTATGTTATGCAAAACATGCAAGTTAATTGGAAAATAATTGTCCTGTTCTCACGAAAACAGGCGCATGTATATCCCAATTCAGAAGAGACCAAATCTCATAGACATATTGCAATTGTAACTTGAATTTTCTAATTGCATTACATTCTTAACAGAGCATCAGTATAACAGATGCTTCATCATCCACAGACAAAACTGTCACACATTCTAATATCAGTGACTTAGTTTGCTACGAAATTACACAGAAATTTGATGAAATTAGCTTTCTCCTTCACAAAAATTAATTTTATTCAAATACAATTACTATATCAATGTTCAAACTTAATTTTTGTAAGAGTTTTCTTGAAAGCCAGCCATCCACCCTGAGTTCAAGTTGTTGTTTTTCCTTTTTTCCCCCCCTCAGGCAGATGCAGAAATCAATTCCTTATAAAGAATTAAGAAAATCCATTTTTCTGTTTTTTTCCTTTACAGCCACAATGAATATTACTTTCACAGCCTAGTATTTTGCTGTCTTTTAGAAAAAGAAGTTGATTATCTCTCCTTTTTTGGATGGTTGTTTCAATTCTCACACTGGAGTTCTCATAATGGAATTCAAGGCTGAGAAAAGCTATACAGGGGTAAAGGACATCTTGAAGTAAATAAATAGTGTGTCCACACACTGGACCTTGCCAATAAACTGCAGTCCATACTGATTCTCAGCTCCATGGATCTGAGCTACTTCAGGAATATGTTATATTAAGTCTAAAATAAGCCTGTAAGTCAGGCAGCATGAAGGAACCTAACAGATTTCCTGATTAAAAACACAAGGGGAAGAATTTAAGTAATTTTTAATATAGAGCTCTTTTACTCAGATACATTTTTTTTCATGCTCACAAAATGTACCAGCTAGGGAGTTCATGTAATCTACCAAATTCTAACCATTACATAATTACATCATTTACCTTTGTGAAAATTTGAAGATACGTAGTCCAATTCATACCAAAAAACATGGAGGTTTTTTTCCAAATACGCTGGATGATTATCATGCAAAAAAAGTTATAGAATTCCAGCCTATATTTAAATTAGTAGTTTAAAATGTATTTTATCTTTATTTGAAAAAAGGCTTGCTACCTTGCAATGAGAACAATTTTCAAATTAATATTCACCTACTTCATATATTTGAATACAATTTCAGAAAAACGCTAAGAAAATGAGAGTTCATGAGAGATATCGCAACAATGTCAAGTGAAGCACTGACAATGTTGTTTCTAGGTATGAAAACACATGTTGACCCACAGGGAGAGAGGTAGTTTTATAAAAAGAACTTTGCTTATAAAAATTGCAAAAAAAGGCAGATAAAAATAATTTTAAATTTTTTCAATTAATTTTAAATTGGCACAATCCCATTGTACTGCAAACTGAGTCTAGCCTAATGTAAACTTTGACCTTAAGAATTCATCAAGGTTTTTTAATTTGATATATACTTATGAGGAGAACATTTATTTACTGTTAATACACCAGAACATGATGAAATCTAAGTAATTAATGAGCTTTTACTACACTTCGCCAATCCATCTCACAAAAGAACTATTTAAACTAGACACAATCAGAAAGAGAAATGTAAATGCACAAAAATCTCAGTTAAAAGGTCTCAATTATAGTTACTGTGCTAAATTCATCAATTGTGCATTTCCTTTCAAGAACTTTGTGTTTCCATTTGAGCATGCCTAAAAAAGGGAAATGTTCTTCTCCACTCTATTGTACAACTGTGGAAAATAAAAAGGGATAAAAATGAATTTTACAAGTTTAAGAAACTCCAAGCCTCTTTTTAATGAGTAAAAAAAAAAAATCTCAGGTCATGCCACAATGACCTAGAATCTCAACTATTATCATCATCACAAAGAGCTGTGTACAGCATCTAACATAATTATTTCTGAAAACATTATCTGTGCTTAGAAGAGGAAATAAAAAAAACTTCTAGTATTCAGGATGCAATCTACAAAGTATAGCTTGAATAAAGGTGTTGATCTCCCTTCGGAGAACAGCATTTATGGATGATACTGAAAAATTACAAAGCTTTTGGCAGTAAGCTCAAGTAATACAAAAACTAAACAAATACATTCAAGTTCTACCCCATCTTGCATTTCATCAAAGCTAGGAGGAAAAAACAATTAGGACCATTTCTTCAAAAGAAAACTATCATTAAAGAGGAAAGACTTAGATATAGTCAAAAGAAAAGGGAGGAGCTGGAGAAGAATAGATTTCCTTTTTAAAACAAATAATACACACATAGAGTGTAACTACCACCACAAAAACAAAACAAAAAAAACAAAAAAAAAAAAAAACCAACCAAACAAAAAAAAAAAAAACAGAGGCAAATAGCAAACTTGAGGAAAAACTATTGCAAAGAGACTTAAGGAAACACAGTGAGAATCTGTTTGAAAACAAAAGTTCAATAGACTGTGTGGAGTTGAGTGGAACAGCAAGAACGAAACCAAAACCAACAACATGTAAGCCAACAAACATACAAGTCTAACTTATTTCTGTGACGAAAACAGACTTATGTTGGTAAGCATCTGGCTTGGTCTCAGTTTTTATATAGAATAATATTAATTCCCAATCTCTAAAATTGTTAAAAAGTTTATTTTTCCAGAAGAGACCCATAAAGTGTAGTTGAAGTAAACATCTCCAGGGTTTCCTGTAGTAGATGCTTTAATGGAAACTCTCACTTGGTATGTCTACTACTACTACGAATAAAAGAAAGTAGGTCTTTTAGCCCAAAATAGTGAAACACAGGCATGGGGAAACACCATTCCCTTGAAGGATCAGAAGCGACTCAAAAAGGAACTTGCTCAGCTTAAACTTTGCCAGAACTACAAAATCTGTCACATGAACAGAAGTGAAGAACAGAATTCTTACAATGAAAATTTTGGAATTACCAAAAGAGTTTTCAGCTCTTTGGGGAAGGTGCTGGCTAGAATCCTGAGCCTGACTGAGTCTAAAATACAAATGCTAAATCACTGTATAGACCCAAGGGAAACACTGGTGCCTACTAACATCTGATTCTGGAAAAGCTCATCAGTTTTTTTTCTGAATGCTTCTGTAAGTATCGCTTATCTCAGATTTAAATAAATGCCAAATAAAAGAAAACTGTAACACACTTAAATTATTGAAGGAGCTCTTTAACAATAAAACAGAAAGTTATTAGAAACATTATTCTAAACACTGCATTGACAGTAACCAGCACTGCAATTCAAAGTATCAATTCAAACATCACATCAAGGCATGCTAGAACACCTCTGTTCAAGTCATCATTTAAGCATGGGCTTAAATGCTTTCATAAACTGGATCCTCTGTACTCAAACAGTGTTTCGTCAGTTACTGAGAATTACAAGACAGGTGAGAATCTCAGAAATGGGGGTAACAGGTTAGCTGTCTTACCAGCAGTAGTCCAGAAGATGTGGAGGAAGCACTGGGATGTAAATATGTTGCCAATACATTGGATATAACAATGCAGCTGACGCATGAACACAAGCAGTTAACTAAAAATAAAAATACATACACAGAATTGGCAACAAAAAAACATGAATAAAAAGAAAATACAATATCTTCAATTAACTTTTAAACATGCAGGAATCTTAACCTTCCCAAACCACCAATTATATAACTTTTATTTTTAAAACTATTTTTAATTGCCAAAACACATCTATAAAGAACTTTGATGTATGCATACAACAATCACAAGAAGTCAGACTAACAAGTTAGCCCTCCCTGCTCAGCTACTTCCTTGAAAAAAGGGAAATAATCATGAATTACTTCATGCAGCCATGGTCAAACATGAGTACTGCCATGGACACACAAGACTGGAGCGCACCCCAACTGCACTTGGCTCTGCTGAGTGGGAAAGAGTCAAGAGAGTTTTTTGGTCCCCATTTCTGCTATTTTGAACAACTGGAATTGATCTGAACCTTCATGAAACAACAGAATAGCACTAAACTCAGAAGCATGATTAAATGCTCTTTGTGTCACTTTCTTGATTCCCAAACTACCTTAAAAAAATAAAAAATTGAAATTAATATTCCCTACAATAAAAAAAGCAACTTTATCACAATTTTCCAAAACTCCCTTCCCCAAAGCAGAGACCGCCAAGCCTCACAAGAGCATCACTGAAAATGAAGGACTCCTTGACCAAGAAAGGAGGTACCACAATCTGCTTATCATTGAAAATGAACATCCCTTGGTTTTCTAAACCAAAGTCCACCACAACCACCACCCTCCCTTCAAAACAAACAATTGATTATGGAATTCATCAGCAACATGAACAAGTTCATTCCTCAAGTGAACAAAGTACTTTGCAAGACATAAGGAATTCACATTTGGTCTACCAAAAGCTACCTTACTATTAGGGAGTCTTTCAAATTTAATTTTATTATGCAGGTACAGAGGTACAACAGAATGAGAAAACATCAAGATAAGGTAGCCTATATCCTGTACATAAACGACGATAAGCCTCACCAAAAAAAAACCAAAAAACCCCACAAAATTTTAAACAAGAATGTCCCACATAGAAGACACCAAGCTTATGGAAAAAAAAGACAAGGCTGTCCTAATGTTTTATATCACAACAAAATTATTATCTGAGTTTAACTAGATAATAGCCCTGTTTATTAGACATGTATTTTCACAATAACAAAACAAAGAGTTAAAAATAAAATGTAAATCCTGTCCATATAGCAAGTGCTAAAACATTATGGATTTCAGAGGGGAAAAAAGCCCCACCTCTTTGTGGAACAGATCAGCAGTTAGAGCTTTCACACTCTGGCTGTCTTGGACATTTAGACTTGTAAATAAAAATTATAGGGCAATTTTGTACATGGATTTTTACAGTAAAAATGAAAAAAAGTAATTATAAGACCATTGCAGCAGAAATCACAGACAATTACAATTTGTGCAGCATAGTTTGCTCAGCACTCAGATTAATATAACACGATTAAATATGGAAAAGAAAAGGGTCTGAAAGCTCCTGAGGGATATCATTAGGGCAAATTGCCAAAGAATGAAACATGAGCCAGTCAGGAGAGTCTGGAAGCTGCAGTAGTATCAAGGGACTTGAATGTTCGACAGTTGGAGCTTCAGTAATGTGTGAACTGCAGGTTAAGGTACCAGGAGACTCTGTTCACTGACACACAGAATGTCACTATTGACCAGCGAACTGCCCGAGCCTGACAGTTACACTACAGAAAGCCAAAGATATCATAATTCTGTATTTAAACTCTGTTTCAGATTAACATCTCCTTTCTTAGCTTTGTATCAAACCTCCACAATTACTCTCATTTTAGACTTCTAATAAGGGTTATTTCAATAATTACTGTGTGGTTACTAAGAGTTATTTGAGGGAAGAAATAAATTAGTATCTTATCCCTCTTCTACACAGTGGGATTTATGAGGTTTATTTTCATATTATCTCCCTGTAGTTTAAGTAACACTACTGATAGTGCAGTCGAGCTCAGCATCATATTTTTTGCTCTTATACTCAAAATGGATATGGAATTACTTATTAGTATGTCCACATGTATTGTACATAGTAGAGAAATTCAAAGCCACAACTACCTATATAAAAATTAGGATCTCATACATTTCAATCCCTGAAATGCAGCTGAGCATACAGTTGTACAGGATATCCCCCGATGTATGGAGTTCCCGCCTCCTCATCTTAACAGACATTCTTAAATTATGAATTAAGATGACTATCATATTTGCATGAAGAAATTGTCCTATCTTATGCATGTGTCCCTGTTATATTTTAATTCTTACTTTAACAGAGGAAGTGCTTAATTCCTTAAAAACATTTGAAGTTTTATTAACTTGTTTTACAATCTGTATTTCAGTGTGGCACTCACATTAGCATCTATTTTAAATCTACTGCCTTTTTTTTTTTATTATTTCTAGCAGGAAAGGTAAAGATTTGATTACTTATACACCAAGCTTTTGTTGTGCTGTTCTCTGTTTTTCTATTTAATAACATCTTTGTGTAACATCTTATTTAAACATTTCCATCTATGCTGCAGGAGGTTTCCAAACATTTTAGTATGCCATGAATGTGTTTTATAGTTTCCTGTTGTATACAGCCTGTAATACAAGCAGCTATGGGATTCTGTTGCTCTTCAAACTGTGTGACATTTTAATATTCTGCCAACTCTGCCTTTAAGCAAATACTGATAATTATGGATTTCATATTAAAATTTGCACATTGTCTGGAAAAATCTTTTTTTGCCTTTTTTACTGTTTCAAGTGTTACTGCATTTCTCAAATGCATTAGTCTATTTAAATAACCTACCACTTTAACTGACACATCCACTCCTCTGAACAGAATATGAGCTGCTGTAAATCTTGGAATAATGCTGCATGTTTTAAGGACCAGGTAGAGCCTGTTCCCTTCCATCTCAGCTCAGAGGTCTGTAGAGGTGACACTGGATTTGGGGGTGTCCAATGGCATCTGTGTTGAGGATCAGAGCCAGGCAGAGCCCAGCAGGCAGCCTGCCAAAGGCTGCAGGAGGAGCTGGTAAGGCACAGTGCACAGCACAAGCTCCAGGGGGAAGAAATGAGAGCCTGATGGCTGACCGACGGGGGCTATCTTTTGCAGAAAACAAATCCTGACACAATTAAAGGGGACACAGGCATCTGTATGGAGTCTGTCAACTGATTGCTACCTATTCCAAAAGGACTTATCAAGTTCCACCTTCTTTTAAAAAAAACCTGCAAGATACGTCATCAATCAGAAAAATCTTTTTCAAAACAGGTAGACATTCTACATTATCTTGAACTTGCCTTCAAAAATGTGTAAAACCCTATCTATTTCGCCAGACAACATCAACTGTAACTCTCCTTACTGGTAAGTTTTATATAATGGCAAAATTTGCTATATGCCTACACCTGTGTCATGCTCAACTCTGCAGTTTGTTAAAAAAAAAAATAATCTTAATTTATAGCAGAACAGTGCTACATAAACTCATTTCTGCAAATCCAGTAATTTACTACCTGTTTTGGGGCAACTGCACTAGAAAAGACATACTAGAGCTGTGTTTCTATCCACAACAGAAAGGTTGGGTAGTGTTAAGTAAAGTTGGGGCCTTTGAAAACCATTTGCCAACACTGAGCAGAACTACTTTTGCTTCCATCAATTTTGATTTTTTCAGACTTGTTTTTCTCCATTTCAAAGAAATTCCATTTCTAAAATCCTAGTTTAAACAACTTTTATTTTCAAAAGTAAATCTCACTATTGTTTTAAAATTGGCTTACGTGGTTTTAAAATATATAAACAGCATGAGTCAATTGTATTAAATTAGTTAAAAGCAACTTTCAACAAAAAATTTAGATGTTCAACTAATAAATAAATCTATTTTGAAATCTCTAGCATTTACTGGTGTCATGGGTTTCTGTAGATGAATTTTAGTAGAAGGGGGCGCTTCCAGGATGGTTTCTGTTAAGAGGCTGCTAGAAGCTTCTCCTGTCCTGTAGAGCCAATGACAGACAGGTCCAGGAGGGACTTCCTGCTGGTGGCCAGAGTTGAGCCAATTAAGAGTCACAGTCACGCCTCTGGGATGACATATTTAAGATTTAGGAGTGTTGCGCAGTTGAAAATTCCAGCCATGAGATAACGCAGAGACCAAGGTCAGAGCAGGAGGAGGAGAAGGAGGGACCCCACGCTGGAGCAGGGCGGGGGGAAGGACTGAAAGCTATTTCCCTCCCCTCTCCCTGCAGCCCATGGAGATCCATCAGGGTGCACAGACCCCCCTGCCGCCCCTGGAGGAGCAGGTGGATGCCCAAAGGAGATGTTGCCCTGTGGGAGGCCCAGGATGGAGCGAGATCCTGGAAGAGACTTGCAGCCATGACTCGTGGGGAAGGAGACCCACACTGAAGGAGGTTTTCCCCCCCAGTAGAAGTGTTGCCCGGGCGATGGACTCACATTGGAGAAGTCTATCGAGGACTGTCTCCTGTGGGAGGGACCCCACGGGAGCAGGGGAAGGACTAAGAGCTGCGGCCCCCCTGCAGACTGTGGTGAAGACCGTGGTGGAGCAGGTTGTCCCCCTGCAGCCCACGGAGACCATCAGGGTGCAGAGACCTGACTGCACCCCAAAGAGTGACCCACAGGACAAGAGCAATGGCAGTAACAACAACCCCCTGCAAAATTCTCATTCCTTGCTCCCTTGAACTGCTGGAAGGAGTGGGAGGAGAGGGGTGTTCTTAAGACTGATTTATTTCTTTTTAGTTTTATTACTTTTAGTTCTTATCTTGTTAGTAATAAATTTAAGTATTTAGCTACTCCGAGTTTGTTTTGCCCTTATCTCTCAGCTGGTTTTTTCTCGCCTTTCCTCCTTTTTCCTTTCCCTCTGGAAAAGGGGGGGGCCTGGAGGTTTGGGTGGACACCGGGTGAGAACTGCCACAACTGGACATGAGCAGCTTTCTGTCTCATTCTATCAGTCCTGAATTTACTAACATTACTGAGTACAACTGAAAGTTACAGTGTGTTTCTGATCTCTTCTGATATGACATTGCAGCAAGAATCAACACATGAGCTTTCATCATCCTGCAAGGAAAGTATATGGTGTTCTCTCCAGAGTATTACAATGATTCTGGTACCATAATTTTATGTTTGTCTCTAAAGTGAAAAATGCTGGAATTATGCGTCTGGTGATCATACACTCTCTCCAAATAGTGGGAAACATTACAAAGTTTGTTCGCAAAAGTCATTATTGGGTGACAGTAAATTGATTACTACCAAATCTCTACAAGACTGATATAATGCACAAATTCTAGACAACTTTCCACCTTATGGCAATAAGCAGCCACCTGGGAAGACTGTTGTTCAAAATCTATGCAAGGTTGAACAGGAACAGCCAGAAGAAGTTTTAGTTCAAGATTTGATCAAAGGAGGTTTACCTGCTCCTGTGAACATAAAGAGTGCAGCTCTTCCCCATCCTTCACATGGATGCAGCAATTTTGATGTATGTGTTACCCCAGTGCTCATGTCTATCAATGAATCTTTCTGCTCTGTATTTCAAAGGGACTGATCCCTTTTATAGTTCTTTTTCTCTTTTTCTAATTTCAGTTTTTGCTACAACACTGTGACATGTCTAGAGTCACTCTACTTCAGCTGGAAAATTTTCTGCAGACTCACAGATTATGCTTATTTGATACCTATTATTCACATAATTTCAAGGGGTAGCATGAAAACATCTGTATGCTGCACAAAACTTAGCTGGCATTTACTTTCCATCTATATAAATTATATTCTTCAAAGCTTTTTCTATAAGCAAAGGTAAAAAAAACAGGAAGAACATAGGTAGCAAGATCTGCACACATTGCAATGCACAAACCAGAAAGACAAACTGATTAGCAGAATCTTGTCAGCAAGCCAAAAACAGCAACAGAAGTTAAGCAAACGCTAAAGTAAAATTAACCTGTGATTCCATACAACCTTTCAAAATCTACTGTAAGCAAGTGAAGAACTACTGTGATAAACCATTTCCTGAAAAATCATCAAACACTGTCAATCTCTGTCAACACCATGTCCAGAAATGGGTACTGGTGTGCTCTCTCCCTCCCTTCCCCCTCACAGTCCCAATGGGCCAAAGAACTGCTTCCCTCCCACTGCCTTGACCACACATATGGTGAAAGATGCCCAGGATTCTCTTTAGCTATCTCATCTACTTATTAATACCTATAGCAATAATCATAGTGGATGGGTCACCACTTTACACCAATTTCAGTATTTACCATCAGCCTGAACCAAATTATTGCTGTTAACTCAATACTCCCAGTTCATGACAATTACTGAGAAATCACTTTCTGCTTCCTAAAAGGGGAACCGTCATACAGGTGAAAGGAAGCCCCTCCTCTACCTCACTGCAACTCCTAAGACAATCAATTTTTTTACAAGGGCAACCGCATCTAAATCCTGTTTGATTGGGAATGAGCTTAGGCCCCAAACCCACAGCAGATGTTTAACATCTGTGGAGACCCACCGTCCCCAAACCCACAGCAGATGTTTAACATCTGTGGAGACCTACTGTCCCATTTGTTTCTTGAATGGGAGACAGGGCAGGGGGAACACTGCTGGGGAGTAAAAGCGGAATGGCAGCCCTCCCTTCGTCAGTTTACTGCAAAGCATAAACTTCTTCGTAGATCTAAAGATTAAATAATTGGACTAAATGATAAGCTTAGTCCATTCTGGTAGCATTGGTGAGAAATCACTGAAGAAAAACAAATTAGCAACGAAAGAGAACAGAATATACTGTCCAAGCTATGAAATGCAAAGCTACTTCTATGCATTTCTTTAATTTAGCTCCTAGCTAATCATTTTCCATCTGCCATTCCCATAATCTTTAAGAAGAAAAAGAGGGAGGGCCTCAAATGAGCCATAATGCATTTTCTTCCTGTTGGCAAAATGGAGGAAGCTCTTCTCTCTCACAGAAAGGAAAAAGAGGAAGGGAAATATATTTCTAGTTCACAGATGAAAATTTACATTTTTTCCATTGTGAAAATTAAAGATGTAAAAAAACCCACTCACAACAAAACTTATTTACTCCTGAAATCACTGAGTTTTAGGTTTCTGGGGTTTTTTCATATTATTCACTTCCTTTTACCATTCTTTCTGAAGGAAGGAAAGGGAAGACATGAGTGTTATTCATTAATTTGACAACACTTCATGTATAATCAATTTCATTCTTTTTTTGCAATTCTTGATTCACAAAGCAGCATTATGGCATCATTCTTGTGCATTAGTTTGGAAGGGAAAAGAGAAGACTGCAGACACGGCTTGTTCCTTGCCTATGGCTCCAGAAGTGACACATTTCCCCATAACCGAAGCTGAGCAGAAAATAAAACTGAAGTGGTAGTAGACAGGTGAGCACTCAACAAGGAATACCGCTGACATACTGTGCCTACACCAGGGACCTACAGGCACTTTTATAGATAATCAGAGGTATCTATGTAACAAAGTAGATGTGGGTGCACAGAAAAAAGTGACATAAATTCATTCAACTATTTTCATATCACAAAGGGTTTTTTGTATTTTTCACTGGATTAAATGGAACTTCTTGAAGTTAGTCATCAGTTTTTATCCCTAACACATTATAGATTAGGCTAACTAACATGTCTCATTTGATATTCATTTATGCTATAATTAACTATGCTTCTTTATATCATCTGTTCAATAATTGCAGTTTCCTCATTTTTTTCATTTCATCTCTGTAGGTTCTTGGTAATTTGTTTATTCTCATTTTGGCACTCATTTATTCCCTGACTCCATTATCCCTTCCTCTCACAAAAACATAGAGCACCACAAACACGTATCTTTGTGCCCCTTTTTCTGACCATCTCCTGATGCCTCCTTTCCTTCCTCCTCTATTTTATGACCTACCTTCACAGAGGAAGAGCTACCCTCCTGTAAAACAAGGGAGTTCTGCAAACGTTTCTTCCCTCTGAAAGGAGAGCTCCCAGGAAAATATTTTTTATTAACATGTCCTCCCCCAGAGTAACTCCATTGCATGTTCTTCTGCCGTACACTAATTAAGAAGCAGTAGGGAACAACTTCCTTGTGAGTAGGTGACAGACAACTTACTGTGAGCAGGAGTAGAGATAACTACTGACTACATTATAGCTCATCTTGTCACTCGTGAATTTTGTGGGGGGGAAAAAGAGTGATAATGCAGCAGCAACTGTGAAAAGGGAAAATTTTGCCACACTGGCAACACCAGAAGGAGAGCTGATATTACATTCGTGCACCCTTCAGCAACTCTTTTGCTTCACATGACCACCAAATTACTTCAGTGGTAACTTTTTGCAGAAGATGAGACAGTTCTGCTTAAGAGAACATAGACTCTTACCCTTTCAGTTCTCACACAGTCCAACCACAAAGGACTCGTTACTCAGAGGCTTCTCTTAGAGCGCACGTGCCCAGAGCAGTGCTCGTGCTGGCTTTACACCGCACTTTGTTCTGTCAGTTTCTACTGGTTTGCCAAAGGTTCTATGAATTGGAAGAAGAAATAACTTAGGCCCCAAGTTAACTCAATCTTGGAGTTTTCTTTTTTATGGAAGTGCTAGTAAGTGAAAAGTTAAATTTTGAAATCAATTTGTACATCTGTTTTTCTATGTACTTTTCTTTTACAGTGTGAATTTTTGGGGGTTTGGGTTTGTTTTTATACCAAACCCAGTGGTACAGTTCTTCATATTTTACGTAGATGGCAGGTAATAGCAATCTGCAACATTTTACTGGGGTTTTTTTCCACCCCTCTCCTTAAAAGAATTTTAAGCAACATATTTTAATTTCTTTTAACAAATTCTTTCAACAATTATTTATCCTAATATTGTCCTGTGGCAATTGGAAAACTATTCTAAACTTCAAGACTGAGAAAGCCTAGATCTGGCTGTATATCCTAATCACATTTTGTTCCACATTGACATCCTGCACCCTTATGGGTGCCCCAACAGGACCTTAATTGCACCTACAACACACACCTCTGCCCAATTTATCTTAGTCTGCCTACACCTGAACTATATAAAAAAAATATCAAATGCTACTCGTCATTTACTTCCAGACCAAATGGTCTAATAGAGGTTATATTCCAAAATTAATTCTAATTATGCTTCTGGGAACACAGCATCACCAGAACATCCATTCTGCCTTGCAAGTAAATGATAAATTCCCATTCATTTCTTGATTTTAAGAACTAAATTTGGCTCTTGAACATTTCCAAGTCATATAAATTTGAGATATGAATCTAATTTCAAATCTATATTTTTGTAGTTATTGAAAAAGTAGTATTTAAAATGGAACTGCCATACACTTAACAATTTCACTTCTAAAGGGTGTCTTCACTACAGTTAAAATATATAAGATGCTATGGTTTGTTTAATCAGAACTAGGAGCTTCACCCTAGCATAAGGCAATGTGAGGGTATGACTAAGTTCTATGTCAGCTCCCAGTGCCACTATTTTCTGCAACACAGAAGTCCTGTATGAAATCAATTGTTTCACTGTCTTGGATCTTTAGTTTGCACCAAAAAAGTAACTCCATAAACTGCCAGCTTTGATTTCAGAAACTAAAAACACAAAAGAGACACTTTGCTGTCTTTTCAGGCTCTACACTAACATGCACAGTGCTCCAACACCACATCTCAGTGATTTGAGACACAGGAGGAAAGAGGTGATTCACAAACTCAATACGTTTGGAGGTGTCTTGCTTTCTCTAGCTGTTGGTATCACACTCTCCAGGGAGCCTCTGTGTCCTCCCCGTGTCTGAGCGACCATGGATATTGTAACCTGAACAAGACTAATGAGGCAAGGAGCACAAAACCACTGCTCAGTCCAACTCACTGTGGCAACTGAGGACAACTGCAAAAAACTCTCTGCATGCAAACAACACTAAAAGTGATTCCACAATATATGTTCATGTGTAAATTTATATTCAATGTTCCTTCACCCAAAATCCCACAAAAATCCCAAACAAAAAAAAACCTCTCTTCTTTACTGACATAGCTGTCTGTTTTTGTAGGGCTCACCAAAGAAATCTACAGCCAGCACAAAGCAGAACTTGTAACCACAATGCTCTTAGACACATCAGGCTTGTATCACCTGAAACAAATACTGGTCAAAGTGGAGATAACGTTTAGACATTTGCTTTAAAGTGCAGCATCCTTTCCACCTGCCATGGTAGGCTACAGAAGATACAATCTAGTTAGCATATTACTGACAGCATGATGAGAAAGCTCCTGTCAGACACTGGCCAGCCGGGTGTTTGAGACGAAATGCACGGCCCCAGCTGACTAGTTAGGGAAAGACTGGTGAGGTACAATTACAGAGGCATATGACAAGCTTTCATGCTTGAGTGACTTGAGAACTGATGACATGGCTTTAAACAGCGATCCTTCCTACCTCCGGTCACAAAACAGCAATAAGTCAACTGATGCACTGTTGTAAAATCATGATTTATTCCTTTGCTTTGAATACATAAGAGTGTGGTATGATGTTCTGGTAGACTACCACAGCAGGTGCACTTGGGGCTGAAACATCGAGGGCCTGCCTCCAGCATGCATAAAATCAATGCTGTAGTTCAGTCTTCCTGAAAAAGCCAACCCCAGCACTTTAATAATTTATAAGGACTGAATTAAAAGATTATTTGTACTGAAACTCATACAGCTCCATGCAACTAATAAGAATACATGCAGATGCAGTGATGTGTGAGAAAACAGTGCTGTGTAAGAATGGACCAGCATGACATTTAGGAACAGTCTTCCTTTTCCTGATAAAGTGAAGTAACTAACAGCCACCTCTGTGAACAGATCAATCCCTTCGCTTCATTCATCCTCTCACTTAATCCAAAACCATATAATTTGTTTCTCTTTCATAGTTTACTGTTCAAAAGACAGAAAGGTTAATTTTTGCTACAAATAGATCTTAGCATAATCCTCGGGCCATAGCTGAATCCATCTCACTAATGCTAAGACTGAAGCAAGCTATGAGGCTGGTGATAATCACATTATTAAGGTGGTTGGAAAGTCAAGCTAATAAAAGAATCAACAGTGTGGGCAAATAAAGTCCCAGAATCTACAACAGAATGGAGTGGTGGGAAGTTTTCACTTATATCTTCATAGTAATTGGAGAGGCTAGCAGAAAAGTATCTCCACCAAAGGAGATTTTAAAGGGGATAAAATCAATTTAAAGGAAGATGCAAAGAACACTCAACAACTGCAAAAATCTGAAGATGCATATAAAACAAAACCTGCTTGGCTGAAATAAAATGTAAGCTGAAACACACCCTCAAGATAAGGCAGTACTTAATTTTCTTTTTTTAATTAAGAACTCTACTCAATGCATCTTAAAAAAGGCAACCTTCCTTTCTATTTCATTTTCCTTCATGTTTTTCCTTTTTAAAAACATTTTAAAATATAGCATCATAACAGGACTGATCCTTTACTTGAGTACAATGAAAGTATATTGGGGCAGAAATGCTAGACAAAGAATTCCTGTAGCTAAGTGCAGTATTCCATTCCTGGCCCCCACAAGAAAGGTAAGGAGAAAGTGAGCAAGGCCTTGAATTATGCCTTTTGTTATCAGTCTCTGCCCTGAGATAGTGAACCGAAACAGAGCTGATAACTTCAAGATGACATCACAATCCAGTCTTCATGAACTGACATAAACACTTGATATTCACTTAACCCCTAAGATAAGGCACAACTCCCTTAACAGAAAGTTGTACTTGATAGCACTATTTTTGAACAAACAATCTTTTTAAGTATTCAGTTGTAATTTAGGAGTATTAAAACATGACCTTTGCAACACAAAGTACCAGGGTAAGTGAAAACTAACCAATCCCTGTATCAAAAGTGAATCTGACGTAATATGGTAATAATTTTGCTTAGCTGTGACTTAAGTAATGCTAGCAGACTCAAAAGACCAGAAGAAAGTTAAACAGATCTTCCTTTTAATTTTATGTGCAATCTATTTACATGCACAGCTTGGGGACACTCCAGGACACACAAGTATCTCTACAGATGTCTGGAAATAAACTGGATATAAACTATTTTCATATGAAGACATCAGAAAGACAACTATTAATTTGTTAAAAGCTTTGGAATAAACAGCAGAATTGCTAACAAAGTGCAAGTTTCTCAAAACCAGAGTATTATATATGTAGTTCTGTAGTGACTTCCACAGAGACTGGAATCTGAACTTATAACTAAGGCAGTCTGTATCAACACAGACTAATCCTGATACTTCATCTTCTCTTGTTGTATCCTAGCAATAGAGACCAGCTGAGATGCTCAGCCTAACAAAACCAAATCTTAAACTGATCCAAATGTAGGCTGAGAGTACAATTCTAGATCGTGTCAAGCAGATGGACACATACCCACCCACGGAATGAATTTTCCACAGGCATAGAGCTGCCATTAGGATTCCTATCTCCTCGCTACTCAAGCACTAAAAGAGACTTGACCAGGGCATCATTGGAGATGTTTTTTTTTTTAATGGTGTATTTATTTTCTTTTTTTTACCCCTTTTTTTTTTCCTGCTTTAAATATGCCAAGCTGTGTTCCAGACTGGTAAACTGAAAAACAAAACAAAACAAACAAACAAAAAACACAAACAAAAACACAAACAAACAAAAACAAAACAAAAAAAAACCAACCAAAACAAAAAACTGACTCCACAGTTTTTCTACATCATATGAGCCTCTCCTAAGACAGGTTCTTTGAAAGGGCCTTCTTTTCAAATTCTACTTGACTGTTCAGATGGTCTTATTACTGGGTTGTAATGTCCAACTCTTCTAGCCCTTTTGGGAAGGGGAGGGGAGAAAACCCCTGTAATAGAATATGGAAACTCCTTTGATGGTTGAAAAATATATTGCAGACTAGTAATTTGAAGGTTGCCTAAATTCACTCACTATTTATTTTTTTGGTTTTCAGTTTTTCATGTGGCCTCTGTTTTTATGATCCCACATTTGATTTTTTCCAATTGCCATGGACTGACTTAGCTCCTCATCGTGCAGACCACTAGTAAAGTGCTGTCTTTGTGCATTCCCTAACTGCAATGGTTACGTTTGACTCAAAAATTTAAAGGCATTTTATCTGCTATTCAGAATCCAAAAATGCTCATCCTTACAGCACACGTATGTATTCGAAATGAGCACCTGCAAATCTTTCAAAATAGTAATTTTTAGAAGTGTGTCCAACCTTGTAATCATGTGTTCATTTATTTGGGAGTACAAATAGCAGTGCTCAGAAATATAAAGTGTATTTTCCACCACAGAAAACATATTAAGCAAAATGTTTCAGGCAGTACTGTTAAAAAAAAAAAAAAAAAAAAAAATCAAGGTAACTGTGCTTAATAGGCTAAAGGTTCTGCATAAGAATTATAAACTATGATTAAAGTTGGTTATAAAGTGACAGTCTTGCACTGATCCAAAACAGGATTATTTTAAAAGCCTGTAAGATTCTGTGAAGAGTAAAACAAAATATCATCTGAATATTTAGGTATACTTACAAAATAAAACAACATTATTTTATTCAGCAGTCTAAGCAGGCACAAGAGGGGAAAAAACATTTTAATGTGGGCAGTAGCTTAAAACCTATAATTAAAAATGCTGCTATTTTGAATTGTACATTATTGACAGTCTGAAGAGCTCTCCAAATCACAGATATTACAGTGTGCACTCCCAAACCATTCTAACAAAGATGAATCTACCTATTACCAGGTTAGGATAGCAGCTATTATTACGGACCCTTGATTTCTTTCAAGTAGCTCCAATGGAATAAGCCACAAGTGAATAATAAAGATCTTATAATAGCCCTTAAGAATTCTTTTTAGGTTAGAAGGCACAGAAATGAACTCAGGAGAGTTAAAGAACTCTCATCTCCTGATAAGAAAAATAATTAACCTGACTTAATGTATCTGGGTAGGTCTTATATAAATCAGACTTTTGTACTTCAAGAGTCAGACTAAAACCATATATTAAAAGAGTATGTAGATATTGTCTTATAAGTACACATGGAACATATCTAACACCACAAAGGTCTGCAGGTCATTTTGTGAAATGTTCAATATATCCTACTTAAATGGAGATGTGTGAAGTACTTACAGTGCTTAGTTTGCTCGAGGTAATAATGATTCGTCGCTCATGCAACATACTGGCATAAAGTTGCAGCATGTTGTTCACATCCACAGCAACAAAATATTCAGTGAGGTTTCTCTGTTTAAATAAATAAAATATTTACAATATAGCAACAGTGGTATCTAAGTGGAACATTTTATATATTCCTTGTGAAAATTTTTGTCTAATTAGTAGGTGGGGGAAAGAACCAACCTAAAACTATGAAACAAATACCTCTGAATCAGAATTTTTATGCTTTAAAAAGAATTCATTGTGTTTTAAAGCCAAAGAACTGACTTGAGTGTAAGTTATTACTATTCTGCTCACTTCATTATGCTTGTGACTTAGATGTGCCCTTTTGTTATGTCAAATCTGAAAAAATATGAAATTGGTATTATATCAATAGCACATATGCTTTTAAGGCGACCATTACTCCCAACCTACAAACAGATCTTCCACCACTGTGGCAACTGTTCTGTCATAGCTACAGTAATGAAACTGCTACTTTGCCAGGCCTCCCAAAGTCAACATATTTTATTCCATTTCAAGTACAGCAAAACTGTTTGTTGACAAACACCAAGTTTTTGCTTGAGCTGTATGTGCCAGGACATTAAACATTCAGAAATGCTGGCAGGTACTGAGTTCTTTCTGCAGCCCCCCTTTTCACCTCTGATAAGAAAACCACTGTGGGGATTAATAAAAGCAAAATCACCAGCACCTCCTATTCATAGTTCAGACAACAGAAAAGTGAGGGAAAAGAATAAAAAGATGGAGGGGCTCTCTCTGTTCCAGTTGCACTTAACAGCATTTCTGCAGGGCACAGTGCCAGAGACATACAGGTTCTGAACAAGCTAAAACAGCTACCAGCAAAAATGCCAAGAAAAAGAGCATATTTTTGTAAACAGTAGAGAACATGTATGAAAATACACTAATGCATCCCTCAATATGCAAAATATTTAATTTCACACGTTCATTATTATAATCTACAACCAGAACTCTTATTCATCTCTTCTCAGGGGTAACATCATCACTGAACATTCATCTAAGAGGTCTATCAAGGACAGGCCCCAGCCCAAGGACAGACATCAACAGTGGGATTGCAGACTAACAGTTTATTCTGGATGTGCTCAACACACAGCAGCAAGATCATGCAGACCTGAAAAAACAGCCAGGGCAAGACAGGCAGTAAAAACTTCAGAGTGAGGTGACTCCCTTTATGGCCATATTTTAAAAAGGTACTGAAAAGATAAAAGACCCAAAGGAAAATCCAGTTTCATGTAAATTCAGAAATGCATTGTTAATTTGAACACATTAGTATTAGAGTTATTCTTGGTCTATGCTGCATAGAATATTGGAAGAGATAAAAACCAATGTTAAGGCTACAAACACTCCATTTAGAAAAAAATCTGGTCTTTCAAGTGTTAGTTTTAAGTGGTTGTCAGAGGCTGATGTACCATGAGAACGTGAGTCCAATTTACCTCAGACACTCTCTAACATCACAATTGATAATGGTGTGCTGATCTTGGGTTGCAAAAGCTGTGGTAAAAAATAGTTCACAATCTTGTACAGACCAATTTATTTTTGGGAGACAGTCACAGTTATTTCTGTGTTACATCCAAGAATTTACTGCCCTTGAAATATGAGAACTTTACAAAAAGAAATAAGAATATTAATTGTATTGCTAATTTATGGTAATTACCTCATCTCTTCACTCCCTGCATGTTCTAACTCTCCATTATTACCATACTATTTTGATTCATACTGAAAGGATGAGACTTTTACTTATGGAGTAAAAAATAATCATAGAAAAGCACCTTGAAATTATTTTACCTTTTTCCCATGGAAACAGAAAAATAAAACCACAATGCTACCATTGCAAGACCTTCCATCAGCCAGAGGCCCAGAGAGATGCTTCTCTACATTTTCTTCAAGCTGAACCCATAGTACACCTTGTAACTTCCAGTACTACATTCTATTAGAACCCCAAATAATAAGCTAAAACAAAAGATTTCATAAAAATAAAGGAATTCAACACAAGGTGAAACAGATAAAACCAGATATTTAAAAACTAAGCCCAGTCCTGTCCAGTGAGAGTCCTCTCTTTCATCCTTCTATTCAGCACCTTTCCCTAGTTTTCTGGATTGCAACATGGGCCATGCAATCTCCTTGGAATCCTTCCCACCACCACAGGCCTCCTCTCTATCCCTAGCACCCTCCTGCTCCTCTCCAGCCACGGTTTCCCTGGCTCTGTGTCTGTCCCTTGCCCATCCCACCCGGCATTCCAGGACGCACAGACTCCCTCTCACCCACAGAGGGGAGGTGGGACCAGGTGATGGAGACACCAGACTGGCCATGGACAACCTGGGGCTGAAACATCACATCGTCGACCAAGAACGAGTTCTGCAGTGCCGTGCCATTTGGTACTGCGGGGAACCCCAATGTCTGAACTTATAGAAGGAAGTTATTATTCAAAGTACAAAAATGCACACCTATACATCCATATTCGATTCCAGATTTAAAGGCAAGAGTGGAAAACAAAAATCTTCAAAGCTCTTTGACTGGATGCTATGCAGCTGAACAGGTCATATGGACTGTGCTCTGAGATTTCACGTTTGCAATCTACCCCACAGCACCATCAACAATTTAGCATCTCAAGAATGCAAATCTTGGTAAAGAAAAGAAAAACAAAACCAAAACAACCCAGAAAACTCAGTTCCTGAGTCCTGGTTAGCATCGAAGTATAAGCAGGTACACCATGTTTTCAGAAAGCCTCAAACAATGCTTTCCTGCAAAAAAAATGACTGCATGTCTTGGTAGCTGAATTCATAGCTTAGCAATGCAGTCTTTAAAGGACAAGAATTCAAATAACAGAAGGTGCAGAAGGAGAATATATTTCATATAAATAACCCAAATAAATGCAAGGAAGCAAAGTAATTATGAACAAAGGGTGGATATAGCAGTGGTCAAAAATGCTTTAAAACAGGTTAATGAGTGCAACAGTAACTATTAGCTAAAGGTTGTAATAATAGACATCAATCATATTCTAAAAACAGTCTCAAAGAAAAAACATCTCCTCTTGATAAATGCAAAAGTTCAGCCCAGCCCAGGATAAGGTTAAATCAGAAAGAGAATAGAAACAGAATACTTACGCTTTCAGGGATTGTTGGCAATCCAGTTAAATCAGGAGTAATGAAATAGGAGTGCTAATCAATGGGAAAAAAATAATTGATAACTTTTGCACATAGAAAAACAAAATTGTTTTCTTAAAAACCCAGCATTTAGGATTTCCAACCCCATCTTTGTTTAAGCAAATAGCCATTTTTTCAATAACATTCTTACCACTACTAGACAAAGAATTAAGCAGATCACAACATGAAATGACAAGCTCTGGTTCAGCACAGCACACAAACTACAGGAACAAAATGCCAGGCTGCAGTTTCAAAATAACACTGAAATTAAGCCAGCTTTAAATGTTGTCACAAGCCTGAGAACAAGACTGATTAACTTAAGCATTGAATTAAAAATTTTAAAAAAAGGAAAACAAAAAACCAAACATCCTTTAGAGGACAAAATATAAATTTAGAATGGAAAAATCATTCACAAGAGAAAATTAATTAGAATAGGAATACTACTACTAGATATATATTGTCTTCTCTTTCCAAACATTTTTGAATCAAGAATGTGCTAGCAGAAATGCAAAGTCTGAAGCTTGAGATTCTGCAACCATTTATGAAATATATTAGGAATTTTACGCATCTTAGTTTGAGGCCATCTAGGATGTAAATATAAAATGGATTAAACTACAAACAGATGTAATTTAAATTACTCTTATTAATCCAATGCTCTTAATAATTATCAGACATAGATTTAGACCAGTAATTTTAAGGCATTTTTGCATGTTAGTCTAAATATTGGAAGGAGAAAAAAAACCTCAGTGCATACAAAGTAAATACGATAATTATTGACTATGTAGTCTTTATCTGTTTTTAACAGTTCTGACATTTTAAATAGAATTTATTTTCATAGTATATTTTAAAAATTATAATGAACATAAAGACACTGCTTGTTTGCAAGTTAAACTTGAAAAAGACAGACCAAAACAAAGTCTATAAGACACTAAATGTGTCTTGCATTCAACAAAAAAAAATTAATACCATTAAGCCTGTGTAGGAGACTTATTAACCAGTTTGATACATTTAATAGAAAATATTCCCCACAAATTAGGTCATTTGGCAAGAGTTAAAAATTAAGGCAAAAATTGCCTTAAAAACAGCATCCCATAAACATTATACCACTAGCACAATAAATAACACAGGTTATTGTTTTGCATCAACAGAGGAAAAAAAGCTGAGTTTTTTCTCTCCCGTCAAGAATAGGAAACGTTCAGGTCGAATGCCTACATTCTTCAGAAGCATAGTGAGAACAGAAAATTATTTTCTATATGTAATAAGGTCATGGAATATTTATCAAAAGATTTCCAAGTAATGAAGTTATTAACTTAGAGAAGAAATTATTTATAATTAACAAAGTAATAATATTTCACTCATTAAACAGAAAAGGAAGCCAGTACTATGAGAAGCAAAGGTCATTACTGCAGTCATTAAGAGTCATAAAGCAGCAAAAATAACGTGGAATGGAGTCCTTGCAAATCTTTGTGAACTCCTTTTGGAAGATGTATGACCTTGGAAGAGATACTAAATTAATAGTTGCTGTCCTGCATAAAGTTTTCTCAAAAAGAACACTAGAAAAAGCAAGTGTTGCTCATCAATTCAAGGGTTTGATTTTCCTTGCAGTGTTTACAAAGGGATTATGATGCATGCACACGTAGCTTTGAAGTTTGATTTAAACAGAGAAGGTACATTAATATGAGACTGCTCTTTTAGGTTAAAGACAGCAGAATTTCCCAAAGGACAGGTATACATAAGCCTGAAATCAAAAGAGATATCCCTATAGCAAATAATTATTTCTTTAATTACAATAGGCTTTAGATAGTCAGAGCCTTTTAAACTCACCGATACAAGACAATGCTGTTTTTTCAAAACTTGCTCACTTGTAAAAATCATCTCTTGGTTCTTATGCAAGATGAGAGAAAGATTGAACAATTGACTTTTTAGTTTTGAAAAAAAATAAAAAAAATTTAAAAAAAAGCCAAAGCTGGCGATAACGCTTGTACAATTCTGTTTTGAAACAGAAGCTTTATTCTTTTTATTTCTACCACATTTGAATTCAGATTTAGCTAGCTTTTCTGACAAAATGAAACAACGGAAACAAAGCAAAACAAACAGAAAAACCCAAGACAAACAAAATCACTTTTGCTAGCCCTCTATGGGTAAAACAAACATGAACCAAACTATATACAAGCTCAGGTTTCATAGAAAAAACACAAACTATTTGTTATTCATCTGCAGACTACTTGTTACTAGAGCCCACAGGTGAGAGTAGAACTTGATCCCTAAATGGACAAAGCATTTGGTGTCCTCCTAATCAAGGAAACACCATGTATCCAGGTAATGGGAATAATTTATGCACAGTTATACATACACAATCCTAAGTACCACTGGGGGCTGCCATCCAAACACTGCTGCAATCTACCCTGCTGCATATCTGAGTGAAGGAGGGAGGATCTTTTTAATTCTGCACCATGAAATTCAAACTGGACTGATCCTGGCACAAGGAAAGGCCACCTCATGATGTCATTTCTATGGTTATTTTTCAGATTGGAATTTAGTTTTAAGTCTGTTATTACTGAAGGTTCCAGCCTAGCTTTATTTACAATATATGAAGGCCAAGAAAGAAACATCAATACAAAAGACGAGGCACACAGAGTTAAGATTGAAAAGTGGCTATAAACACTTCCCTGCTCTCTGCAGCACTAAGCATTACAAAAACAAATATGCCTGCAGATCTAACAAGCACTGGGATTCCAGATAACCTAGTCCTTCCTGCTCTGCCCCATCTGAACCCACAATATTTGCTTGACTGTCCCTGGCTAGAGGCTTCAATTTAGATAATCATTGTTCAGCTAGAAGCTTACAAAACTCTTTCATGTAACAAAATAGTGGGAACAAGATGTAGTTGAGGAAAAAAAAATTCCAAAGTCAGACAACTTTGAAATAAAACCATTCAGTATCAACTTTATTGCAAGCAATTTGCTGTTCCAGCATAGCAAGCTGTATTCACAACATTCATTTGAAGTGGGCAAGTTCTATGCAAGATGAAGTGCAACACAGAGTAACATTTCACAAGAAATGCAAGTCAAAAAAAAAGTCTTAGAACTTCGGTGTGTCCCTCTGAATCACAGGACTTTAGAAGGATATTTTATAAAGCATTTTGAAGTTGCCAAATTACAATTGGTTATAATACTGCAATTAATGATAGCAAAATATTATTTGATATACAAAAATATTTTTGGCAGAGGTTCTAGGAACTGAAACATTACTCTAACAACAAAAAGAAAAAAACTTATCAACAATTCAAACTTCAGCCTTAAAACCAGTATTGTCCTACTGAAAAACAAGAAACAAGACTGGAAGGGCTACCAAATACAATTGATTAGCATTGTTTAAGGTGGGAAAATATTAGGTCTCCGTAGCCTAGTGAAAAAACAAGGGATTTGAACCATGACAAAATAAAATAATGGTAGCATTATGTTAAGCAGCAAGGTCAGTAACTGCTGGAATAGAAGTGGTAGAATCTGCATTTGCCTATGCCTACATAAAGGGTCAGATGCTTTTCTAGAGTCCGTGCTTACTTTAATTGAAGTACTGGGCTCAGTTCTAAAATAAATGAGTTGAAACTAACAAGAAATGACACAAATAAGGTCAAAATAAATTAGCGATTTTTCAGTATGTGTGTAAGGGAAACCCTGACAAAAATCCCTTCTTTCTGTGTCCTGCAAACAGTGAAGGTTCAATGATAGGAACAGCTATTTGCACACTGTTACTGGCAAGTGCAGTAACTGTACAGATGCTCTGAACACACACAATGTCTTGGCAACAGCAGAGGCTCTGTATGGGCTTTATACTGCATGCAAGCTCTACAAATGTATTGAAATCTGTGTTCCCATGTTATTTCTAAGTTCAGGAACTGTAACAGTGACAGGTTCACTTTCAGATGTTTCTGCAACATCATCTTGCCGCTTGTCCTGCATCCCACAAAATCAGAGTACAAAAGCAAAGTAGGCCTGGACACCTGGACATCTTTCACCTAGATGTGCTGAAAGTTTCAGTGTAACAGAGTGCACTCGCACCAGTCTTTCTACAGTAGTTTTGCATGATGAAGCAAAACTAGGAAGAAGGAGAAGAAAGAGGGGAAAGTAGCCAGCTTACACAGACCTTTGTCCAATCCTGCAAGTCTACCTACTCAGACATAAGAGGCAATAAAATTGAGTCAGTGTCTCCTGATGCACAGCAGGAGAAACCAAAATGGTCTACACGACACAGTTGGAAGCACAAAAAAAGTAGTTCTAGCACTGTCAGATCCCACTGCAGTTTACTTTCTCACCCACAGAGCAAAATTCAAATTTCTGCTTCTTTATGAATATGACTTTCAGAAAACAACATGAGACAGAGATAAACTCTACCCAACGCAGAGAGGAAAACAAAAAGACCAAAAAAAAGAAAAAAGAAAAAAAACAAAACACAAAAAAAAAAAAAAAAAAACAAAACACACACAAAAAAAAAAAACACAAAAAAAAAACCACCAAACAACAAACCACCAAACCAAAGACCCAGGTAATGATGGGAAGTAACAAATTTACTCTTTCAAAGGGTTGGGGGTTTCTTTTTGTTTCAACTTTACCTATTATTTCATAATCAGTAACAGGAGTAGGAATAAAAAAGAAATACTTACCACACTTAAACTGACTAAAGCATTTGCCTTTGGCACAGGATGGCTATACAATGATTTTAACAAATCATTTGAGTCATTTTCCTGTGGGGAATATTTTTTAAAGGTAGTTAATTATCATATAAAAACTACTATTTACTACACATCAAACTGTATGTTGACAAAGTATCTAATGACAAAAACAATTGTAATTCATAGTGAAGTATTTAAATATTAAGTATAAAATTCAGGCCAGCTTTGTATCTTATAAACTGAGTGTATCTGCAAGTTAAGCCAATCTCTTACACGTTTACCAGTATACTCCTTAAATGAATCCTGTAATTTGCAACTGAAAACTGTGAAAACATGTCTAGTTGGTCTGTGTATCATCTTCCTAAAACTGTTAGCCATGATATATGTCTATTTAAAGCTTTAATAAATATGCAGCTACATATCTATATTGGATACTAGAACACATAAAATAGATAATATGGTTTACTAAAAACTACATGCAGATATCTGGTTTAACTGGGATCCCACTTAGATGTGGAATTGGGACAGAGTTTAGTTTTAGAGTTTTCATTCAGTTAAGGGGTTTTGTTCATGGACATTAAACTCTTTAGATTGCCAAAGTAATACTAGTGACGAGCCAGAGTCAGTTTTTAAACACAGAGTATGCATTTACAGGAAGCTTCTGCCTCTCGCTGTAAGAATGATGATGCTACTGGACCTCATGATAATAATCAAGACTTTGCATCTAGCTCCTGGGTCAGATAAACAGTGCCTAGGCCAAGGGGTAGCAGTGTACTCCAACAGTCTTCTCAGCAACAGGTATGGCACCAGGCAGCATAACAAAATGCTTCCTTTACACTGCTAAAACTTTCCAACCCACCAAAACAGTTTTCTTAGCATATAAACCAAATAACTGACAATCCTGCTACTTAAATTGCTTGAAGTAATAGCTGCAATGTCAGCAATGGTGATCAAGACAATACCTACCCCCTTCTGTCAAATACAACCTTAATAACAATTTTTTTTCTATTACAGTGAAATTTGGGCCCAAACCAAGTTCTCATTATAGCATTTGTAAGACATATATATTCCACACTTTATTGAAACACACAGTTAACACCAAACTTTCCTATTGCATTTTCTTTTTCCATAAAATATCATCATTCTCTACAGTCCATTTATTTTAATGCATAATTATTGCCTATTCTATACTTCATGTATTTTTGAAATGTCAGCTTTTCTAGTCTACAGCATACGGCTAAATATTGATTTTTTTTTTAACGGCTAATATTTTTTTTTTTTTTTTTTTTTTTTTTTAATTGTAATCTAGTACACTAATAGACTTAAAGCAGAAAGGTATAGCTTTAATCTTCCCGGAAAAGACAGATGCCAGTAGTTCTTTTGCTGTGTAATCCTGGAATATGTCAAATTGCTCCAGAATATGCAAACTAAGCTATCATGATTCTTCACCAAATGCTGCAAGTAATTTTGTCCTGCTAGCTGAGATGACAGAATTACAAGAGGTAGTTTTTAGTTAATATGAAGGGTGAAACAGTACATCATATTTTATAAAGTTCTGGACAAAAGTGCTTGCAGTTGATAATCAGATAGTTCCAGAGATCTACAGTTTACAATCGATACGTCACAGCTCTCCAGTGATGTGACACCTTGCTCACACTTCACCCAGGACTGGCTTATGATGAGACTGACAATTTAAAAAGGTATATCTTCAGCAGCTTTTTAAGATTACTGTGGGATTCAAGTGACTGTGGCAGCTGTATGTTCAGATTCTTTGTATTTCACTAAGGTGAATATAACTTGCCACTATATCCTACTAAAATTTTAAACTTTACACAGTATAGAGTTCCTTTTCATCATTTCAAATAGTGACTACTATTTCAAGGAAAATATTTTACACAAAGAGCTGGAATATCTAAAATTACCTGTTCTTTAGCCAAATAATCTGCCAGGGTATTTAGGAGCTTATAGTACACCTCAAACCATGGTAGGTAACTAAAAGAGAAGGAAAAGAGTATTTTAATAAAATATCAATGTATTTTTCCATGCTTGCAAAATACAATGATGATTGATCTGATCTGCATGCTTTTTAGAGTATTTTTACACATATAGTATGTAAAATTTTTCCACACAAATTTAATGGTATGTCATTGATAGATAGATTCTTTATGCTGCATGAAGTTCCATTAAGCACAGAATAGCTCATAATACTTATACTTGGTATTTTAAAGCCATTTGAAGCACTGCCCTATCTCAATCCCACTATCATTAGCTATTACAGTTTTCAGTAGTTGTTTGTAATTTTGAAATTCTACATCCTCCTATGCCCAGTGTCCTGCCAGAATGGCTGCTTCCCAGTAGCATGAAAAACAGCTTTACCTGGGCAGAACAGTATCCCGTATTTGACAAGTGGCGTAATGCAATGCAATAGTAGAGATGTTGCATTATATGTGAGAATATTGGTCTCCCTATGAAGTAACTTTTATAGATAGAATTAACTTCCAAAAATAAAACCATTCACTGATATTGTAAACACATGGCACATTAATACATGAATACTTAGGAGACTTTCAACACAAGTCTGCAGCCCACATGAGTGCAATACTCTCACTGAATTAACAGAATCCAAGATAAATAAAACATAACCGAAAAGCATGAGGAAAAACTCAAACACAGTGGAATCAGTTCCAATTTTTGTCACCTATTTACAGAAGACTTATCTTTAACAGTGACATCATCAGTGACCACACGCTACAGAACTTTCCATCAGCAATATTTAAGCTATTAAGTCTGGTAAACAAAATAGTACCAGTATAAATCACAACTCATTTACACATTACATATCTTCTCATGCCTGTTAGACATTTCTGTTTGAGCTCAAAAGGGGAGCTGGAAAGGAAATAAGGTTTGAAATGTTTTATTTATTTATATGCAATACTACAGACTTTGCTATTCAGTGCAGTGTAAATCCATAGATACGCTTTTCTTAAAGGCTTTTGGTCACGCTGTGGACAGACCTTAAAATTTCAAATTTATATATTTCAGGAAACATGCTAACTGCAACTGAAAAAGCCCAGCCTACAGAATCTAAATGTTTTCCCTGATAGGAAAAGGAAAGCTGTTAGGGGAAACCCTGGCTAGTAGAGAAGCCAAGTCTACTTCTTCGTAATGAGTATAGTGAAGGGTTATGTTTTCTTTGTAACACGTCTGTTCTAGGTATGCAGCTGGCAACACTTTAGAAACAGATCCAAATTCTCAGGGAAAGGAAAAAGAACAGCAGAAATATGAACACAGTTATGCATTGTCTAGCAATCTTACATTTTGCTAGCCTTATAAATGCTTAACTGCTGNCGTCAAGGATTTACTTTTGCCAAACCAAATTATTTCCTTTATAGGAAAAAAAAAAAGCCACTATATTAATGTCTTTATTACATTTTACCATACACTATGCTGGCCATTAATCAAAACTACCTCAACCTCTTAATGCTCACAGAAACTTCTAATGCCTGGCATTGTTGACAGTCGTTAAGGTGTGACATGATTGCATTTACTATTCAATATATTCTTATATAATCATAAAAATTTACTTCAGTGCACCTGAGTAAGGGCACTCACTGCTTACAGGCGTGAATGCTGCACACCCTTGTAATACACCCATCATGACATCACCTAAAACATCTGATCTTTGAGCTTTCTTTAACCTGGGACTCCTGTTCTATTATCTTCTGAAATCACGTTAACCTGGTTTTACACATCACTGAAACACAGCCTAGATTGGCAAACAGAATTGTTCACTGCCACGTTCAGAGTATCTGCAAATGTCAGACCCACTGAACAGTTTTATAGCCTTGAATTACAAGAGGGACTGAACACTGTCCTAGTGTTTTGTTCAAGTCTAGGTATGTATAAATTGCAAAGTATTCTTATAGCACCGGATGCACAAATGGGTTAGACTATTTAAAGGCTTTCCAGTCCTTTGCTATCACCTCTGCATTAGCAGTATACATGATCCCAGCATACTTTGCTGTAGAATACCTCAAAATCTCATCATCTTTCATAATAAACATTTATGAACAGCATCCTATAAAAATAAATGCTCCTATTTCAATAAAATATTAACCATACTTCTGATCTCAACTCCTCTGTTACTGAGAAAAGAAAAATTGAATGCAATTTTTAAGTCTATGTATAAAAAGGTCATATTCAATACTTGAAATTAATGAACCATAGCAAAAAGCCAAGGAAGACTTTTCCTTTCATACAATGAGGCATGTTGACCAGAATACTTGTACAAACATTTCTTCCTTAGCAAAATCAGGTTCATGATACACTTTCATGTTTTTGTGTAACAGAAGTGCAAAGAAAAACATTACAAAAATACACTACTTCAACATAGTTTATGAAAGTCAGTTTCCTTTTGGAGCAGAAAGGTTGGGAAAAGAATTGCTTTAAGCCTTACAAATCATAGAAATCTGGTTAATATAAATTCAATGTACCCCTCAAACCTGAAAAACAAGCACTCCGTTACACTGTACATCATGAAACCAAAGGCTGCCAGAACCTGCCCTCTGCTTCTTTTCCACATAAACTTCAGTTCTTCAATAGCATGGTTTAATTATAGAAGTTTTTGTCAATATTTTTAATCAAAATGTTCTTACTGCAACAAAATAGTACAAAGACCTACTAGAAAACAAAAAAGTTCCCTTTATGCCCTCCTGGCTACATCCTTCTTTCCTTGAGTTGTAGAGAGCGTTAACATCACCCCGAGCCTCCTTTTCTCCAGGCTGAACACCCCCAGCTCCCTCAGCTGCTCCTCATCACAGTTGTGCCAGACCCTTCACCAGCTCCACTGACCTCTGAATTCACTCCAGCACCTCATTGTCTTTCATGTAGTGAAGGGCACAAACCTGGACACCGGATCTGAGGCCTCAGCAGTGCTGAGTACAGAGGGACAATCACTGCCCTGGTCCTGCTGACCACACTGTTTCTGACACAGGCCAGGATGCCACTGCCCTTCTTGTCCACCCGGGCACACACTGGCTCATGTTCAGCTGCTGATGACCAGCACCCCCAGGTCCTTTTTCACTGGGCATCTTTCCAGCCACTCTGGCCCCAGCCTGTAGCATTGCCTGGGGTTGTTGTGACCCATGTACAGAAGCCAGCACTTGGCCTTGTTGGCTTGTATGGCACTTCTGTGTGTGATGGCTAAAAAGTAGAAGCATTACAGGTAAAAGAATCTTATTAGATTGTCCTATTAGGAAATACTGAAAAATTATTTAATCTTTGCTTTGCACAGAATAACTAGTCTATGTACAGAAAAGTCATCAGCAGCACAAAAATGTCTATCACCATCTATGAAATTGGGTAATGATTTTTTCTTAAGTCACTACAAAAATGCATTGTCTGAAAAATACTTTCAAAGTGGCTGAATTTAACAGAGACCTGTAATATATCACACCTAACTTAAAACTGTCACACTAATATGTATCTTAACAACAAATAAAATAAAAATTAAACTCCATTACTAGAAGGACCTTACCACAACATATGTATTCATAAAATTATGAAGAGTGCATTTCATAATTAATTAGCTGGCTCATGAAAACATCAAAAGGTTATCAATGAAACTCCTTCATGGTAGAGAAAGCAGAGGAAAAACAGGGCTTTAATGTTATATTTTAATGTATTTAGAACCCTAAACTTCAAATAAAAATAACTTTGGTTCTTAAACTATGCAACCATTACTGGTTTCTTGTTTAAGTGTACACGTTATCTTTGCACTCCTCATGTTATAATCAATAGCTGTTTGAGACACTAAGAAACAAGACAAACACAACACATCCTTCAACAACATACAAACATTTCTTTAAATATTTCTTCCATAATAAAAAGAAAAAAAACATAAACAATATTGTTTTAACAGATATGTATTCCCTGGCTGAGAATAGAGAGGTCTTTATTTAAAAGTACAGCCACTGTCTGTCACAAAAGCAAGAGACCAAGATATTTCATGGTTAATTAAAAACGTACTTAGCATTTTCTTTTAATCCAAATGAGCCACAAGGCAGGAGCTCAGACTTTTATTCAAAGTCACGCATAACTCTTGTTGCCATAAGTAGACTTCCACCTCACTGGGGCTTCTACTATAGCGCTGATAAAACTTTTACATTCATGAGTCAAAGGTTAAACAAAGGAGAGGAAATGCTTTCTGTCAAATAGTCAGGTAAGCACTAACAGTCCTGAACTATCAGCAGGAATCTAACTTCTAGTAATCAAATAAAACTAAGGAAACTGCCTTTCCGTAGCTAAATGTCTAATGTCTAGGGGCTACTTTTCTGTCTGGAAAATTGACACAAAATGTGTAAAATTGAAACATTCTGCTTCTAAGGGATTTGCCTAAAGGAAGAGTGAAAAAGCTTCAAGAGTGGTCTGAAGTGAAGAACTACAAAGCCTTACCATATAAACCTGTCTTCCTTATTAGAGCATTTCATTTGGAAACATAGGTGACAATTTTATAGCCATAAAATTAATGAAATCTAAGACTGAGCATTTTAATGATTCATTTTGTGTTCCTCAGTATACCTAAGGTCAACCTAAGAGTCCATCAATAACTTCAGGATTTTTAACAAATTATTTGTACTTTGTACTAAAATCATTCAAGTAATTCAAAAACGATTTCACATAAACCCAGAAGGTATTATTTCTACTGCAGATAGCAGTGGCACTCAGAAACAAGAGCAAGAAGAGTTAAGTCTTCTTCTGTTATTGAGAAGTAAACAGTGAGGTTTCTACTGTGCCACTTCAAATGTCAACTAGCAAAACTATTACCTAAGGACAGAAAAAGTGAAACAAAGGATCCAGTAGGATATGAGCACAACAAGGTACTTTACAATATGCCTAGTGTAGTATCTGTTGTCCTACAGGGTTGCATTAACTCAACAGTTTGTGGAGAGGGAGGGGGTGATACAGCAGGATTCACAATGAGAGCTTCACAAAGCAGCCAGGCAGTTTAGAAAAAACCCTAAATTAAGTAAAACTTGCAAAGAAATCACATAACATTTCTGGAAAATAATCCAATATCAATTTTCTCACCTTACTATGCTTTAGCACTTACTGGCACTTTGAATTTGGGAACTGCAGTCAAGCTCCGCATTTTAAATCATATAGTATCACAATTAAGTTCTTCAAACAAAAATGCCTGAGAAAGCTACCTTTGGGGGTTTTTACTTCAGTTTATAGAGAGAACTTGAACAACACATCCTGATCTGGGAGAAGATTCTGTCTACGCAACTCATACATACGTAACAACATACACATACAAATAAAACAACAAAAAAAACCCCAAACCATAAAACTTATAGAAGAATTTCGCATGCACCAGTATATTTTCTGTTTCAAACTACCCAGTTTAAAGCAGAACCATGTAGCTGAAAATTCAGAGAAAAGTTCCTTTAGTTAGTGTTTCAGATAGAGAATGAATTAGAGACGTCCCATAAACCCCACGACTTTAATCTTAGATTAAAATCTTAGCTTTAAATTGCTGATGTAAAACCAATTGCACAGCAGCCTTCTCTTCACTTTTCCATTAAGAATTCCATACAGAAGTTCAAATCCTAACTCTTTAGCAGCCCTGGTATAGGTTAACACATGGCTTGGGAGCATCCGCAAAAGACATACACAAGGAAAAAGTTGTGTCCTGATCCCCACTCATCAGACTACCTAATTTTCTACAGTATTTCCTTTCTCATCTCTTTGACTGGTTTACTCCTGCTCCTCTTTTCAGAGATTCTTACATACATTTATGATAATTTCATTTAGCTAACATTTTGTATTGAACTATCTCTAGTTGTCTTTGTAAAAGCCTCAGTCAGCAATCTTAAGATATTCCTCGTTTGAGGTGATATAGATACATGTGCACATGGACATGGTAGTTCTACATGGCATTTACGTACACCTGCACTTGTGTGTTTACCTTAAAGTCTACAATCATTGTGCAAGTATCTGTGATGAACAACTAGTTCATACATTATAAACAAACACAGCAACTATCAGTTTATGTAATTTTGATACATGGACAAAAAGGAGTGTGAACATGCATACACACCATTTATATATAAAGATAGCATTAATTTGTTAAATTTTTTTAAATTATTATTTTGGTTAATTTAAGATCAGCAAACATGTGCAAAGGGTAAACAGATAAAATGCCAAAAGAAGTTCACTTAGTGAGTCTTCTTTCACTTGGTCACTTTTAATCAATCTTGGATTCACAGCAAAAACCAGATCGGATACTACAACATATCAGATGGAAATACTGAGGCATTCCTTCGTTTTAAGCTAAACACAGCATACACGCTGAAGACAGACTACCCAGACAGCAATACAGTGCTATGAAGCTAGTGCTGTTACACATTCAGCTGTGCACTGTAAATTTGAAATTCTCACCATAATAGCAGTAAAGGCAATGCTTTGATTATGTGTCAGTGAAAAATTACAGCTTGCCACTTTTAATTTTCCTGGTTATTTTTACCAAGCAACAGACCATTGACTAATTTTTAGCTCATGTATGTCTATGAGGAAACTTTAAAAGAAATAACAAGGTTTATACTAGCTGAGAATTTACATCCTTTACTTTGCAGCAGTCCATACTATATTTAAATGGGTTTGCTTGAGTGCATATAACTGATTAAACATTGTTACTACAGCATTAGAAGCCAGCCAGACAATGTTAGGGGTACAGCAAAAAATTTTGTAGGTAGCTTAATGAAGGAAGAAAAGATTAACTCAAAAAAGTGTTGAAAGCATACACCTACATTCTCATTCTGGGCCTTAACAAGTTAAATCTTAAAAAAAAAAGTATCCCAATTAAGTATTATACACTACAAATTCCTAAGAACTAGGAAGTATTATCTGAAGTATTACTAAACATGTATTTTCAGGATCACAGAATGTGAACTAATTTCCAGAAGAAATTACTTTCTTTTTGCTATTTTCACAATATGGTAGTTTGGTTCTTTTAAAATATTTATAGCAAATAGTTATTTTTTAATTACTTGCCAAAAAACAACCAGCGTAATGGCTCTGAACATTAGTTTAGAATCTGTTCAAAGCTCATTAAAGTCTTGATGTGTTATTTCCAACAATTTTAAGCTCTGCTCTACAAGTTTTTATATTGTCAGGTCTACATTGTCTCCTCCATGTGTTCATTTTTCTCCCTAATTCACATTGTCTATCCCAATGACACTTTCCATGACTGCCTGTTTTCCATGTTGTCCACATACCAGATAATTTGCTAATCTCCGTAAGTTTCCCAGCATACTCTCCAAAATTCTCACTTTCCCCTTTGCTGCCAGCGGGTTTGGCTCCTCTTTACTCTTGTGTGGGGGGATTCTCACTTTAAAGGCAATCATACTTCAGTCTTGTGCTTCTCATGTTCTGCTCAACAGGATGTTTTCACATACTCCACAGGGCTTACAGGCTGCTGGGCTCTTAAGCAAAGTTGTCAATTTGCCTTTCAAAAATGCACTCTGCTTTGTAATTAATTTAATTAAAGTGGTTTTAGGACAGATAAACAATTGGGGTTTTTTTTATACCAAAACAATTACATTACCACAGAAGAAAGAAAAAGCAGCGGGAGAAACAAAGTATTTCACTGGAGTCACTATGTCCAACAGCAATGTCTCTTCAACAAAGCAGTGTGCTCTTAACCTGGGAATTATCTGGAATTATCTAGGAGGCTTCTTATATTACATACAGTCTGGGTAAAAAACTTGGAAGAGACACAAAAATCTCCCTTCCAAAGAGAGGAATCCAGATTAGTGCACCTTATTGCTGAATTGACTGGTACTTTTCAAAGATCTGATTACAAACTAAAAATATCCACATAACATACAAGGCCTCTAAAGTTGCACTATATTGTTCTCTGCTTTTAAACAGGTATTTCATGTTATTTATTTAAAGTTACTTAGCCTCACACAAGAAGATCATCATGGGAGGCTTGGGCCACTTTCTATATGAAAGCAATGGTAGCACTGTTGCAGAAAAATGATACACTGATACAGAAGAAAAACATTACCAGAGAATTTGCAAAGGACAATTTTTTCTTATTTTCTTTTATATTTACTCCTTGATTCAATTTTTCTTATACTAACTTACCTTAGAATACAGAGGCAGACCTTGCCTCCTGATGTCAAACGGCAAAATCCAAACCTTTGCTTACTTTCAATGTCGGTGAGCACAAAGGTGAAATGCTGTCCTACTTGGTTCTGGGACACCCTGAAAAATCAGATACAGAGCATAAAACCACTAGATCACAAACATGAACATTTAATTCACTGGTCTCAAGCATTTTCATGCTCAACCCTCACTATCCTCTCTCTTCCCACCATCTGGGTTGTCTCTTGCACCCCACTCCTTCCCTTCAGCACTGAAGAGCCCAGTCCCTCCTCCAGCCATGCCTCCAGCTGCTGCCCTGGCTCCGTCCGTGCTCCTGCTGACATGCTCCACTGCATCTGACCCCCACTGGGAATGTACAGGCCATTTCATAAGGTTTTTTCTTAAGCATAGAATATACTTAACCCAGAGCCAGTACAAGCCTGCCACAGCTCCTTGGCTTTGAGCACATCTCAACAGTGGAGAAACACAACCAAAGCAAAGGTTTAAAATTCTACAAATAACTTAACAAATGTCATAACACAGGCCTGGCTTCCAGGAGCCATCAAAAAGCTAGCTTGTTTGGGTTATTTTAATCCCTTCAGACTACCTTCATTTGTTAAGCCACAGTGTCCCCATGCACCCTGTGCCTTTTTTGCTACACACATTGCCCAACAGAGAATTTGGTGATAAGTTCATTTTCCAGCACAAATGTCTTTGGTCTGGAAATGTGAAAGCCAGATCATCACCAAGAGCTAACAGCACAAGAGCTAAAAAAGCGAGTAATAATATCATCAAGACTGTATCAAAAGATGTACCCATATGAGACAGATTAAGTTCACACGAAATTTTCCTCTCCTTATCCCCAAGCTCTGTACAGCCAGCACTCCCTCAGCAGTGCAGGCTAACATGTTTTGTTCTGAGTTTCTACTACCCCTACCATGTCACCTCTGACTCCACATACTCATGCCTAGATCTTAGTTCCAAGCTCCATTCCTGACCCCCCACTTTTTGCTTGACAGTACAAACCTCTCCCAGTATCTTTTTAAGAATAAATTGCTTCTTCACTGCCATGCCAGAATATCACTGAGACTACACAGACAGACCTACTCCCAGTGTGACCAAACTTCAGTGATCTGCACAGATGTTGCAAAATGCATTTGATGTAACAATTTCATAAAATATCTTTTCCAGAAGTGACTTTTAAAGATTTCATTAAAACCAAATGAAAACAAAGTTAAGATGGGGAACGCATGGAGATTCAAAAGCACAAAATGCAGCAGGTTTGCCTGTAATTCTATTGTCTGCTGTTCTTTTCCTATTCTTACAGGATCCTCTACAGCAGAATACCTAAGCACATGCTAGTAAGTGCTGTGATTAACATGTGTCATTTGTGGTTCAAACATAGATGACCAAGTTGAAAAAGTATTCCCAGAGAAGCTGAAATCAGTTTACCAATCTAAGACAATATTTCTTTAATTTATCCCTTGCAATATAGGTTGAGGGATTTTTTTTGTGTGGTTTTGGTTGGTTTTTGCTGGTATACTTATTTTGATTTTTTTTAAAATCTCCACTAAAATAAAATACAGAAAATTCTCCCCTAAAGAAAAAGTAGCAGATGATCAAAGGGCAAGAGAAGTTACATGGGACGCAGGCACATTACACTGCTTAACCCACACATGACAAAAACTTAAAGAGTAGTTAAGTGGTACCACTGCCCAGAACTGCAGTCTCCCACTCTTTTCAGTTTAGTCCATCATAAACATACAGTGACAAGGCTGAAACAAAAGCTTGTGCTGAGCACATATTACAAGATATATTTAGTTCAATATAACCACTGGAATCCCATGACAACTGACAGAATTTATTTTTTTTTCCTTTTTTTTTTTTTTTTTTAAGTTAGGTAATTAAATCACTAGAACAATCATTTTCCTCAGCTGTCTTAAACAGACTGGAACAACCCTAGTGAGCTCTTTAAAGAGAGTAAACGCTCAATGGCTTTCACCCAGACCCTCCTTGCTCGGGTCCCATGTCACGCTGCCTGTACACTGTGCCTGGTACCACAGAGAGCCATCAGTAACCAGGCGCCGTTACTCCCCTGCCAACCAAGCAGTCTCGTATTTCACATCTCCGCATTTTCCTCTTTACTCCTGGGAGCAGATCACCATGAAACCTGCAGTGTGGTTCCAGTGTCCCTGCACACACTGAGGCCGGGGGCTTTCACAGTAACTCAGCAGTGGCTACTCAGTCAACAGCACTGATGATGCAGTGCAGTGACCTCGGCTGCCTCCTGCTCCCACCACCTTCTGTTCTGCTGTGTCCCATCGTTAGGCCTGGAGCTTCCAGCAGCCATGACTGGCTTCTCCTTATACCACAGAACACCTGGCATGGTTAGGCTGGGATCTCTGTGCATCTTAACTCAAAGAGATCATTGAGAACTCATCAACAGCAACTGTTAATACATGTCCATCTATGCAGGCATTGCTTTTGATGTACTGTATGTGTATGTCAGGCAAATGACTACACCATTACTTCTTGCACAGAATTCCTTAGCCCCAAAAACTCACATCAGTTAGGATCTCCTGCTTTTAGCTATTTGTGGCCTCCCTTCCCAAAACCTGAAGATGGGAAAATAACTGATATTGCAATTAAAGGGTACCTAAAAATGTCACTATATAAGGCCACTTTAAAAATTAATTTTCAATTCTGATGATTCCTAATAAAAATAGCGCAGCCAAGTTATGAGTTCAGTGGGAAGCATGTCCAATGCCATCTCACCACCTACAAATCAATGTGTTCCTTTTGCATCTTAAAGAGAGACAGCTCCATGTTTTGACAGTCGGTAAAAATGGCCCAGCTTGAAAACTGCTTCCCACACAATTTAGAAAGAGATGTAAGACTTTTAATATGAGAAAACTCCAAGGCTAAAACTGAATTTCCACAAGAACCCAAAAGATTGCATTTGGTCCCATTTGCTTTAAAAGAACAGCTAACAGAAGCCAGTGACCACCCATCTGGATGACATTTTCTGATCGGAGTTTAAAATACTAAAGTAATTCTGAGTTTCTAAACTGAGAACTCAATTTAAGACGTGGGGGCAGCAAGTATGCCTGGTTTTTTCCTCCACTTATGCAGAATTAAAACTGACTATATGTAAGCCTTACAGAGAAAAACAAATGTTGACTGGGGATTTCTGCCTATTGACAGGCAACCACAATGTATAAACCAGACATATAAAACACTGCAGAAGCACTAGCACTACAGTTTTAACATAGCATGTTCCATAGTGCACACAAATGTTGGCCAAGTGACATGGGGTTTGTGCTTCCCTGTTCCACTGTGGCACATTCAGTTGCTCAGAAATCAAATCTCACCTCCAGAGGCAGGCAGCAGCTCCTGCTGCTGAACCACAGCACTGATGCCTCTCGAGTTCTTCTTAACATGAAAATCAGCACAGTTAAAATTCAATTACTACTACCAGAATTCCTTAAACATTATCTAGACTTTTTATGGGATCACAGGAACAACAGGCTGAGTTTCAAAATCTTTCTGCAGAACACTGATCCAGTTGGCTATTTGAAGAGATCATGATCTGCTCACTTGGAAGGGGAGGGCAGGCACAAACTGTTCCCAACCACTGCCGACCTTCTCACTCACTCCTGTGCCTTGCTTTTGATTTTGTTTCAACTCTTGCCCTGCATGCTTACTTTTAATCTTAGTTCAACAATAATAAATCACCAAGAGTGAAGAATGTGTGTAAACACTTCTTAACCCTGCAGACTACAATGGCCTCTTTCAAGGTTATTATAGTTCACCATAGAAATAAAAAAAGGTTTTAAAATTTTCTAAGTATGTACCCACACAATGCAGAAAAGGCTCCTTGGCACCTTGGTAAAGAGTCATTTTAAAGATTTTTGTTTACATTACAGCCATTGCTCAGGCCTCATTTTAAGGGAGCCTTGAGAGAACTAATTGAGGCAGGAACTGAATCTCTGCTTCAACCAAAAAGTAGAAGATCTAATCATTACATTTATCCCTTGTTTTCAGTAAAAGTTGCTCTTCATCCAAATTAATTCATGATACAGTAGAAGTTTGAAATTATTTTTTCTTCAAATTTTTGGTATTTCAGAGTTCCAAAAAATGAAAGATCTTATGCATGGGAACACAGCTTTTGTTTTCTTTTAAAAATAAATCATAAACTTACTGGTACCATTAATTATAAAATATCCCATACACGCATTTGACCAGTGTAACTAAAGCACACAGTTCCAATTGAATCTTTGGCAGCTGCCACATAAACCTGAAAATTTCACATGTATTTCAACTTCCAAAGTGATGCTGAAAAGCAAACTCCATCAGTCAAATTCACCCTAATTCTCCCCTAATCAAAGACTAGAATAGAAACCATTTCAAGCAGGAATCTGAAAACCAGATGGTTATGGTAGTGCTACAAGCTGGCGGAGAGATTAGGGGGTGACAGCAACCCAGGGCTGGGCAGTCTCCTCCAGCTAATTGCTAACCTCAAATCTAAGCTTCAGGGACTATTTTTCTCCACTTTCAGGCCCACTCCAACAACTCCACAGCTCAGGCTCCCTGTGTGGAGGGCTCCTCTGCTCCAACTGACCTATCTGATTTGAGGTCTGCCTCCCAGAAACACCAATCCTTTACACTTCAGGAAAAAAAAATTAACAGGAAGAAAATTGCAAAAGATCCAAAAATGGACAAAGCCACCACCAACTAAGAAATTTCCCATGAATAAAAACTGTAGTTAGCTTGTAAATGGGGTTATGTTTTCAAAACAACAGAAGCAGTAAAAGAAACCACAAGTACTTAGCAAAAAGTCTCACTGTGAGTATTTAAGTTGCAACAGAAGTCTTTTCTGTCTAGGGGCCCTGATCATCACACCTGGCCAAAGGTCTGTCAGAGTCCACCATGGTTCCCTCAGCATTCCTAGATTTGCTCACAGACAAGTCCACTTCTGCACACCCACAGACACCAAACAACCCAAGTTTAAAACCAACTCTTACACTCTTCCCAGTGCACAGTGCACACTGCAGCCTGTCCTGACAAGCCCTTCTCTCTCACACATACATTATTTCACACACACTGACTGAAATACAGTGAGTCAAAAGATGCAAAGAACTCATTTTTACATAACTGCTGCTACATCTTTAAGTTTGTAACGCATCTTGCAAACTGAGTGCAATGACTGAAGTGTATGGAAAATGATAGTTAATTTATCTTCACCTGTATAGCTTGAAATACTTTCTTGATTATTTACTTTTCATTCTCAGCTATTTACTCTGGACACAATTTTCATGTAAGGTGTAACTGCCTTCCACAAGATCTGCAAATCCAATGATCTCTATAGCCATTGTTTTGCCCTGATCGTGTTTCTGCATAGACTTTCACCAGAAATATCAACAGAAACAGAATTAGTCAGGCACAGGAAAATGACAGTGATGTCATTCTTGCTATCATTACTCACTGACCTAACAGAGCAGTAGTTAAATAATATGCACATTAATTCCCACATTTGAGTGATATTCTGCTGCTAAGGAGAAATCCTCCACTGCAGCAGCACTGCTTACACTCCAAAATCTAATACTTCCCTGAGACTGGGTGAGAGCTATAGGGGGAATTAATGAGATATGTATCACTATCTCCATGCTGATCCCACAGGCAGTTCCCAAAGTGTCTTATCTAGAGAGGCACATGGACTATACATTGTGCAGGAGAAATGCATCCTGAAAGGGCAAAGACCAAGGAATGAAGGAAGAGAGGGAAGTAGTTATGGTGGAGAGAAATGGGAGAGATTCAAAGCACAGTTAAAAATAAGGGGTCAAGCAGTGGCATAGCACAACTTTGGGCTGAATTTGAAATCGTTCCAAAATGAACAAGAGGAAATTCACATGTTCATTAGTCACCATCCAGTTAAATAACTGACAGATGTAGAGATCAAGGTGTGTGACACTGCAAACACCTGAATTTTGGGTTGAGAGTGTAAATACAAAAGACTATTGGAGAAAGAGTGAAGAAAAACAAGCAGAATTTACACAAAGGGCTCAAAGAACAAGCGAGGGGACAAAGCGTTTTAGCCTGATGCATTTATATTACTTTAGTAAATATTAAAAGGAAATTAAAATCTCTATATCCTCAGATGTTAAATCCTCCTAGTCTATATAAAAAACACAAAAGAATTGTGTACCAGAGAAAAGGAAACTTACTCATAAATATATATATATATGCAAACTGTTAGCATGTTATACAATTGCATCATTTATTAAACATCTTCACAAAAAAAGGGTACTTGGAGCAAATGTTCAAGAAGTTCTATGATGCAATTAATTTCTTAACCCCTTCAAAATAAAATGCAATCCATGACCAGCAGTAACGCCAACATGTGCTTGCTTTCAATAAAAAATTATACATAAAACTCAAAGTTTAAGTCATGGTCAAAGAAATTTTTTTACACCATTGTGCCTTTATTGGCTTGATTTTCAGTATAAATTTAATGGCAGTTACATCTAGATTTTTAACCACCATTCACAGTACCTACTCCTAGTAATTAGAGTGAGTAGTGTACAGTTATTTATAACATCTGTATAAAAGATAAAGTACATCCGGTGAGATGATGCAACTGGCATCAAACAGTGAGAACTACATTTGGATCTCTGTAATACAGTGAATGAGAGAAAAATCCAATTTCATTCATTTTTCAACTCATTCAGAAATTAATATAGGTGAGTTGAAAGAAAACATGTGATGATCTTCTTACCACTGTGCTTTAATGGTGCTTTAACTTTCCTATTTCCATAATCTGAAGAATGCTGATTTCCTGCTTTAATGAGTTTTATTTAGCTAGATAGCAGAAATAACACTCCATTTCCTACAACTCTGCAGTATAGTAGAAATCCAGGAGCAATCTATGGAACAGAGTCACATTTTTTTCTAAGTATCTTGATCAACAGAATTAGCTGGAAGATATCACTTTAGCACTGGTAATTTCTAGCTCTTAACAGGCTCAGATATTGCTTGAAGTACTTTATATATGTATAGTACACGTAATACTGGCTGACAAACTATGCTTTCTACTGTTCAATATGCTCAATCAATGAAACCGATATTTTCCATTTCAGTTCAATCAAAGCTTTTCTGTGTAGAAATTGTCACTGAAACTATCTAAAATACTTGCAGGTATTGGGTGTATTGCCTATCATGATCCTCTATACAGGACACAAAAAGTAATATATGTATTTTCATCAGACACGTGAAAAGCACATATAAGGCTAGACAAAAACTAAAATGCTTGTCACATATTAAATGTTCATTGGAAAAAAACATATAAAAAGGAATTACAGCAGTATTTTTCGCAATCCTTCTCTTCATCATCCAAATTCCAAAATGAAAAATTTAAACTGAGAAAGCAGAATACAACTAGTTTTCTATTAAAAAGAAAAGTGTTAATATATGTCTACATTGTGGAAAATGCTTGAACTGAGTAGTAAATGGCAAATACACTAAGCAGTCAGTGAGTTGCTCACACAAACAGCCTGCCAGTAAACAGTTCCCGCTTTCTTGAAAGAGGTTCCAGCATTTCTGTCCTTTCCTCCACAACAGCTCTGCCCCTCCTCCTTATCTGTGCTCTTTTATACTCTCATGGGCCTGCATTACCTTTGGTTCTCACACAAACCCCTACAACTCAGCTCCCAGATACGCAAGAAGCTCCAAGTGCAGTGCCTTGTTCTAAAGTACATCACAGTATTGCCTGAGCTGTCAGTAGGCCAGACCGAACAACAGTTTTATTCTCCTCATCAATATATCTCAGTTTCCAGGAACCTCTCCTCCTCCTGCCCAACTGCCAATTTTTCCTAAGTTTGTAGAAATTTTGCACCATTGAGAGCACTGCTTTACAGTCAAGCATGAGGCCAACAGTCAAAAAGCATGTCTGAGGAGGGTGACACAGAGGATCTTAAAGACAGACAACAAATATCTCATAGCTTTATCTTTCCTTTTTTCCTTTTTCCTTTGTTTTTTATCCCTTCAGATACTCAGCTAAAATACATACTTTACTGTATATTCATGTATTCCCACAGTTTATTGATGAAGTTCATACATCTCATACAAGCAGGTAAGTGCCTTCTGAACTGTTCAACACAAATAGTTAAGGCAAGACAAGTTATTTGAAAATAATTATTTGCTGCCACTAATTATCTTCTTGCCACTGGATGGCAGCAACAGAACCTCACCTTTTTCTGTAATCCTCAAATTTTAGTTCCATTATTCTTCTTCATTGCCAATTTTAAACAATTCTGTACATATCTTAAGCACATTAAAGACTTTAATGCTTTAAAGCCAACAGTGACAACCGTGTTAGTTAAGTCATTAAAACAGCTTAAAGGACAGTGAGCTTAACAAGTTCAAAACCCAAACAACTTAATTAAATTCATTTATAAAAGAGAAAACCTAGTTTACTTCATGGAAGTTGTGTTTACAAAGAACTTTATTTCAACAGTGGGTTCTGCTCCAAAGACTCTTTTTCCTCTCTGCACACACCATCTACTCCACTGAGTGTAACTTCTTGCATCTGACAGAAGTTCCTCATCTCTGAATCTCCATCTACAACTGATGCCCATGTTGTTCTGAAACTGGTTCAGCCTGCACACTACCTGGGTGTATCTTTCATTAATCATACCAATCCAGCTTCTAATTCAATCTTTGCCAATTCGGACAATACAAGTTTTCCAAACCTAGTGAGTTCATTCTATTAAATTAATTACCATTAATCATTTTGACAAGCCTGTATAAATATTTTCATTAATAAAAACATTTAATATGAACAATTTAAGTGACTGGCACCATTACATGGAAGACAGACTATAACTGATACCAGAAAGGTAAAAACTAATTAATTATAAATAACGGTCTTGATTCTTCTCTGAGAAAAATCAATTGCATATTCAGCTACTTCCATGCAATTAAAGTCTTAATTTCTTTGAACTCAACACAACATGTTTTCAGTACTGCTCAGTGAGTTTTTATATCCTTGCACACTGTAACGTTTTTATGAAGCTTGCTGCTTGAAGGAAACTATGCTATATCCTTACACTAACACAGATGGTGTTTACAATTACAATGGACAAAACTGGGAGTCAGAATGCAGCTCTGCCTTGACAGAGATATCCCCAAAATTCTGTAAAGACTGTATTTTGCTGTGATAGCCTCCTCCTAGTGACTTCATACTTACTTGAACAACGAAAGGCATGTTTTCTCATCTGCAGGTGCAAGCTCAGGGAGTATACCACATTTTCCTTTTGTTTAAATCCTTGCTTGCAATTACACTAAATATAATCTTCTATGAAATACTTTTACAGAAGTGATAACTATAGCACATACCTTTCAATGTCAAAAGGAAAGCAGAACTTTGGAACACTGTTCAGCACTTCCTGAAAATATAAGTAAAAGAAATAAAGTTAGGGTTTTGTGAAAAGGCTTGTTGAAGGTTTGCTTTTTTTTAAAAAATAATAAAATAAAAAAAAAAATCAAAAATACTCAAAAATACCAAATAAGAGGTTCAAGGAATATATGATTGAAAAAATACAGCACACGTTCCTGGACTGAAATAATTGATTATTAAAAAGGAATTAAGTTTGTGCTTTGGCAGATTGCAAAGACAATGCCATAGAAGCCCCAGGAGGGAAAGGCCTGGCCTGAAGGGTATTAACACCCTTCACATCCCCGCTGGGATTCCCTTCAACAAGGCCATATGGATTTTACAAGAAGCACCACACCATATGGGTAAGCCACGTCTGCTGCTACTTGTACCACAGACTAGCCACAGGGACTTCTGACAGATCCTGGCTCAAAAATACAAATGTTGTTTCAATTAAAATGCAGGCAGAGAAAAGGGAATGAAGTTGGCAGCAGAATGAATTACAGAGAGGTATAACAACTCTATACATGTTCCACAGTCAAATGCTGAAAATGATGGAAATCGTCTGCTGGTCCAAAGGAGAAATTTATATGATTAACCCTTTGGGTTTCACAAGCAAGCCTTGCTATTAATATAGAGAAGGGGGGCAAAATCCACCAGATCTACATTTGTACCGTAGTCTGAAAGGATAATGTCACTCTTTCTTGCAGAATTTTATTTAAGAAGCTGTTTAGTGGCAAATAAAATGTGTTAATTAAAATATAAAAATGCTCTCAAACTAGTCAACATTTTTCTTTAAAAAAAAGTGAATTACCAGACCAGTTAGCAGCAAATATTAAACAATGAATTTACAAGATCCTAGAAAAACAGGGTTTATTTCCTTGCTCCCACCTAGGAAAACAAACCCTCTGTGAGACACTTCAAATAAGAGGAGACAGAACACACAATCAACATCAACAGAGTTGGTCAAAACTAGTGAATTCCCTTTTTGTAGCAGACCAAGACATGTATTTCTGTATACAGAAAAATGCATATCAATTACAAATTTCCAGAGCTGCACATTAGGGTTTACAAAGTTCATCTAAGATGTTGGCATTCTCCAGCCTGAACACCGTTTACTGCATGTTGAACAGTCAACTCCTATTAGGAGAAATTACATATTTAAATTCCTACACACTACAGTGACTATAAACATTTGCCTGGCTCAGTGGATAGTGCAAAACATAAAGGACCCATGCAAGTTAATCTGCAAGGGACGAACAGTTTACAAAAAAGATGACTCTGACTGGAATATGCAAGTGTTAGTTGCAAAATTTTAAAGGTATATGATGTGTCCCAATAAAATCATCACATGGTACAAAATAAAAAAGTCAACATTTGTAGAATTTCTAAGTCATACAAGAGACTTCATGAAATCTTTAGAACTTTTATATTGTCAGCACAGATGAAGGCTATGAAAGCCACAGTTGTGTTTTGGGAAAGGTTATTAATTCCATCATGAACATATAATAGTCCCTAAAATGAACTGCTCAAGCACCATCCTGCCTGGTAGGAGTGCCCACCACAGAAGGCAGAGGAGCAAAATACAAACGCGGCAAGTAAATATTGGAATTTCTTCAGTCAGGAACAAGCACATAGGATGTTAGTAATAGCAGTAATTAACTCTAACACAAACAAACAAACAAAAATCTACAAAAAAAAAAAAAAAAAAAAAGGGGGCAAACAGAACAAGCTGAACAAAACTTTTAACTCAGAAATTTCCTAAACATTTCCAAACAGTCTCTCCCTTCAGGCTCATATGTTCGTTTTTTCCTCTTTCAAGGAAATAGTACATCATTCTTTTTCTAAATCTGCACCTATTCTCACACTATAGGAAGTGATTTTTCTCCTCACTGCCAAGGATTTTAATTGCTGCCTGGTAAGCTTAGCACTGACTCAGAACTGGATATGGAAATGCATTCATTTATGTTCCCCATTGAGTTATCTCAGAATAAATTATCACGCACAAAAAAGAAAACAAAAACAAAAAAACCAAAGGTATTAGCTCAATATTTTGACTAAATAACCTGAAAATTATGGGTCTGTTTTGCAGCGTTCCCTAGGCCAGCGCTCCCCCAGCGCTGCTCGTCCCTCCCCAGCCAGCACATGGGCACTCAACTTCTGCAGAGCAGCCTCAGCTCGCTTCCCAACTGGCAGGAGCATCCCTCAGGGGACAGGTCTTTAAACCTCCACACTCTTTAAAATTCAACCAGCCAGCAGGTCTATAGACTGGTGTATAAACAGTGTAGACAAGAAAAAAAAAATCCTCTCTCAGCTTATGTCAGTGACAAAGCAGCTCAGCAGTTGACTGCTTCTCCCCTGACAGCATAAGCCAGGTTTACACAGATCAATAGATGGAAGTCCTACCTAGCTTCCAGGGCTCAGTTTTCTTCCTTAATTACAGGTGCTATTCAGATTTTAAAAAGATAAGAACACAAGATGTACCCAGGACGCTGCTAGACAAATTTAAAATGCAAATGATATACATTCACATACACAGTTACTATTTGTGTACAATTACAGCTGATACTTGCAGTAACCTCTCTATTGAATAAAATCTAAGCTCTGACTCCTAATGGGCCATCATTTTCAAGGTTCCATTACTCAGCCAGGACTTTCTCTTGAGTCAACATACACTCAGAAAAAGAATAACACGTTTATTGTAATTTTAATTCACAACTTCATAAAAATGTGTTTATTTCTGAAGACAAAAGGTTGTACAAGTCTTCAGAAGGCAAAATATCTCAACTCAGATATTACATGATTATTTCTTCCTCTGGTTCTTGCAATATTAGTGCTTTTAGAAATGTTCGCTTTGTCACAAAAATTTACATTGTAACAATGTAAAAAAAAAAAAGGCAAAACCACAAGGAGAGGATTACTTGCATGCTTTTCAACACCAAATAAATATCTACAGTTGTATACACAATTGAGTTTAATTGCTAAGTTAAAGGACAACTGTCTTATTCCTTATTACAAAGAAAAAAAAAATCACAAAATTAGTATCATGTGAACTATAGCATGCTGTTTCTCTCACAAAAAGTTTAAACACAAATTGAAATATATTTACAAAAATATTTCCTTTATGCCTATAGCACAGCAGAAGAAACTCATATTCCCAATACGCTTACGGTGCAATGGTTTTATTAATTCACTTTCATCAATTGCACTGTACAACTTCAGCCTGACCTTTGCTTGCTCATTGTCTCTACATTAAGATGAAATTACAGAAGTCTAAAGGTAAAAATTATTTAGCTTTCCTTGATTATTTTGATACCCATCCAGCCAATTCCATGTATCATTGTTTGATAAAGCAATGCAAACAGTGGTAGGAGATGCTTCTGAAGGCATACATGCCAGCTTTCTGGAAAAAAAGGTCCAGATAACTCACAATCTCTTACATGAAATTGTTAGCTGTTTTGGTTACATTCAAGATAAATACCTTATTTCTTACTATTTCTTAGAATATCACTGTCAATTGACACAAGTGTAAGAAATCTGCATGGTTGTTCAGTCTCCACTGTAGGGCACAGAGATTTGGGAGGATATTTGCTTCTTTGTCCACTTGAACAAGATATAACCTGACCTCACTGCAGTTAGAATGAAGTACAAGAGCTGCTTCTATGTGAAAATTCACCAGATTTGCTATATATTACAGAATGAGCATGTTAATGTATCTCTACAGAGGTATGTTTGGTTTTTTTTTTTTTCATTTTAACTTAGACATTTCAATCCATTTCCTTTTTCTGTGTAGATGAGGCCTGATGATGAGTTGACAGCAACTAAGTTCATCACTTAATATTTTATTACTGAAATATTTAAGTATTGACCTCATTAATTTCTGAGGTTAGAAGAATGAGGGAACTATTCACCCCTAGCTTTTTTTGTTTATAACACATTCTGTAGTTCACAGTGGGGAGGGAAAAGAACTTGAGTTTTTACAAGTGCACCCATGTGAAAGGGTGGAAAAATCTTCCCTTGACAGGAATATTTTAAGACATCCAGAATGCTGAGTCACTTTATAAACAGCAGATTATCTACGTGTTTTACAAGAGTCCTGTTACTTTCCAACTATTTCTGTGTTCATCTGCAGCACAAGACTCCTTCTCAAGCAAGGAGGTGGGTTCTCTCCCGAGTTCATTCTACATACGGAAAGAGCCCAGAATACAGAATCATAGAATATCCTGAACTGGAAGGGACCCACAAGGATCAGTGAAGTCCAACTCCTGACCTGCACAGGACAGCACCTCTCAAGAAGAAAGAATATGGCCTTACACTGAGACACAGTCACACCACCTCCATTCCACAGACATGTCAGGATACCCATGCAGAAACAGCCTAAATAAAACAGTAACCAAGAAAATTTGAATTCTCTAGTTACATAATCCACACCAGGCTACCAAAATCATTCATATAAACTAGTGCTCAAATATCTATCTAGTCTCATCTCTCAGTTTGGTTTTGAGGCAGAAATCAGTCAAAGAAATATCAATTACAAAGAGAGAGAAAAAAAATGGATCGACATTGACTTGGTTACAAAATGCTTTTGTGGCCCCCTATTATCTTCACTTCAACAACTTTCTCAGTAATATTATTTTTCTAGCTTTTTTCTGTTATTTCTCTACCTTATTTTTGAAATTCTTTTCCCCCATCTCTTTTCACTCAAGGGAAAATTCTTTGTCAGTCTTTCACCTTTGTCATACCTTCTTTATTAACCAGCCTCCTTTTTCTAAGCCTTGTTGACAGAAGTTACTTTTAATTTTAGCATGTCATCTAATTTCTTCAGAGGTCTTATTTTCTTTCTGCTAACCTCTCATTTAAATGTCTTCTCTTGAAACAACTGACTGCAGGCCTCTCTTTTGGTACTTCCTACCAGTTTTCCCTACTCACATCTCCAACTCCAATGTCCCCTCTTCTTCGCTTTTAAACCACCTTCCCTCAAAAGGGACCCTCTCTTTGACCATAGCTTATGAGAGTTTTCAGTCACCCAGCGCCAGTTCAAACACACAAACAAGAAATCTACTTGAGATCGAAGACTGTCATGATCATCATGGTATTTCTGATTCAAATCAGTGACTTCAGTGGGAATATGTAAATACTTAAAATTAAGAACAGATTTAGGTTCATTCTTAAATGAAAGTCAAGCTGCTTACCATCTTGCAATGTTGAGCCCTTCATCATTATGGCTCAATAAAGGTGACATTCTAATGCTGTCACATAAAACAGCTGATGAAAAGGTAAGCTCTGTCCTTGCCACCAACTGCCTTTTTCTTCCTCTGAAGCCATGCACACCCACAGCAGGGACCCATGTGAAGTCTGCAATAGTAGTTATATTTCAAAGACTTAACTCTCACCTCTGCTAAAAAAATTCATCAGAACATTGTAGCTACAATAAAGGCAAGCTCAAATGGTTTGAATAATAAGAAATTTCAATCTTAGATTACATTCATGTAAATCTAAAGGTCTAAAGTATGGAAGTCATTATCAGCTCCACAGCTATTTTTAACTTTTATAGGCCTCTTTCCAAAGTGCATTGTTCACTGGTTATCTAGTAGTTTTGAAAGAAGAAAAAAAAATTTAAAAAAAAAAAAAGGAAGAAAAAAAATCAGCTCTCTTTTGAACACCTCAAGCAAAGAAGAATACAGATATTTAATGCAAATGGTTTAGGGCGGAGATGTAAAGCTCTCTTAAAAAGCAAATTAAAAAGGTAACAACATTATAGAACATCACTGCAAGAATGAACCACTGAATTTCATAGCTTTTATTTTTTTTTTAGATCTGTTTTTTTTTAAATTATCAGAAATCTCCAGTTTAGATATTTTAGCTTTCATTTCAATATTTGCTAAAAAAGTGTAAGCATAATACAGAATTTTCAAGTGTTCAAGGCTATGCATGAAGAAGAGGCTGGAAAGCAGAAGTGTACAACTGTGTGATCATAACAAGGTCTCTGCAACACAAGCAACACCTTTCTCCCACTTCTATAAACACAAGTTTCTAAACCAAAAACTTGTTCCCACTTAGCAATGAGTTCCACTTTGTAATCTGCAAAGAAACACAAAATCAGTAGTTTCTGCATTTTAGTCTTTGGATATTTCAGATTTTCGTCTATATCTAAAGACAAAGTAGGAACAATTCTCTAAAACGGTTTCAGAGAAAATTAATATTTAATAGCAATTACTTATTGGCTTTCTAGTCATATTTATGGAGTAGTCCCACTAAAGTCCTGTGCACATGACACTATTTCACTTGCAGTGTGACACCACAGGATGGGTCTAACACTACTCTGTGGCACGGGAGTTCCAGTGCTGTGTGGGTGGCAAAACACACACCAGTAGATGTGCCACTCTAAGCTCTACCTGTTGCAATACTTTATTCTCAGAAGATAGAAAACGTGTCATGGCAGCTCCCTAAAAATGCACGTACACTATGCAGTTCACAGTTTTGAGAGTAAGTTGTGGATAGTGCTGTTTTCTGACAGGTAGTTCTATCCCAATACAGGTGACACCAACAGTTTATACACCACTGACAAACAAGCAAAGGGGAAGGAGATTCTAGACCATGTAACAGTAGTCATCACTAATGGACACAAGCAAGACTCAAAGGCCACTAAACTGAGCCAGGTGTACATTTCTACAATCAGATTTTTTTAACCCACAGAACACAAAGTCTACTTCACTACTGAGAACAATTTCTGAACTTCATTTAGTTAGCTCACATGTAAACTACAACTGGCAAGGCCCTACAGTCTAATGACTGACATTAGGAAGAATCAGGTTTCTCATAATGCTTAAGCACCAATTGTTCTTGAAGACTTGTTCTCTAAAAGGTGCTTTCATCTTTCTAAAGCTTATTCAGAAAAATACCTGTTGTCTAAAATGAATGAGGAGCTGAATACCTTCACATGAGGATGAGAATTCTTACATAATTCCAATTAGAATTAATTTCTCTTGTTCCTGTTCCCTATCTTCTCTACTCTGTTATGTGCCTTGGGGAAGGATGCCAGACAGGCAGGTGAAGATTTTTGGTAACTCAGTCTAGCTGCTTTGTGCTCTACAGAGCAACAAGGGCACAGTTAAGGGCACAGACAGATGAGGTAGAAGACAGAAAGATTCTAGACAACAAGGTAACAGGATCATCTTGAGATTCTAGAGAAGCAAAATCACATAAACAAGTAGCTATTGTAGAGGTGGCAGTGGAAACCTGAAGGTCAGTTGCCCCCACCACTGAACTTAGAAACTACTGCTGCAACATCACTTACAATCAACAGTATGTTAAACATAGATAAAAAGTAATTAAAAAAATAAAATTAAACACCAGAACAGTGATATGATGAGGGTGGAATGGAGACATGCTACAGAATGCTCTTGCCCTGTACAGCAGACTAAGGCGGGTGTCCCAGGCAGTATACATGAGATTTTACTGCTTTTAGAGCATCTTTCAGAGGCACTTATCAAGAAGAAAAGGGAGCCCTGAGTACTTTAAAAGGTATGGTTAATCTTGCAAGACTGAGGAATAAGACTTTCTAAACAACCACAGAGCAAGTTTTAAAATTCAGAGATTTTACTAAGTTATAAATGTTGGAATCTCCATTTGTATAATTGTTCCTGAATCTCATCATCTAAGCGGATAAAGTCTGTACTAGACATAGTTGTATCCAGCATACCATATCTGGAATCAAAGTTCACTATAAAATAACGAGCTCAGTTATGAATAGCAGAATAGTTAAAACAGTATGAAGTTCAGCACAGATCAATTTCCCTGGTTAAGGAAAAAACCCTTCAAATTTCCTGAAATTCATAATAAAAACATAAAATTGACAATAATCATCTTCCCACACTTTCTTCCCATTAGAGTAAGTGTAGATTGAAATGTTACCACCTATCCCTTTTACTGGCAAGACAAACAAAAACAAATAATATGTCACCACAAAGCTCCAGCATGCTTGAAATCTCTCTATTCCATGCAGTAATAAATAGTTTTCTATTACTTCCCTGACTCACGTCAGGGAGATCATTATTCCCTAGGCAATATTAGAAAGTTGAGAAAAACAGGAAATACGCTCTTCCACTCCTCATTTTGCAAAAATGACCAAAAAAAAAAGGCACCAGTGTATGACACTCAATGTTCTATCATCATGCAGTAGGGAAAAAGTAGCTTTTTATTAATAAATATTTTCAATGACAGCATCTCTAACATTATCTGGAAACTCAACAGAAAAGTTGTCTTAACTAAAGTTAAGGCAGACATCAGTTTCAAAGTTGAAATATGCAGGTCTCTGAAGGTCAGGTTAAAAATCCTTGTGTTATCCTGCACAGCTAAGGGGGCAGCAATATTTGGTTTACTCAAGACTCTTCAGATCTCCCACTGCTTACAACAGCAGTTGTGATGTATCTTTGGCAGCAATGCTGAGAACACCCTGCACATCCTGTTCAGATGCTGTTTCTCCAGCAGGGGAAAAAATAAGCACCATCAAATAATGCACACATTAAAACTGGTTGGTATTTGTTGGTTTTACCTATTAGATTTTTCATTCCACATTGGAATATTCTGGTAGCAAGGGACAGAAATAAGCCTATTTGCAACACACACAACTCTGCCTATCCAATGTATTGCTTTAAAGTGATGTTTGTAGTCTCAGAAATGTCTGCAAATAGTGACAAAGAGTATCATGAGTAGAGGGCAGGTCACAGTCAGGTCAAGGGGCTCCTATTTGCAATATCTTCTCTTAGTCACCAAGAAATTATTTTTATAAAAGGAAAATTAACTGTAAAGAATACAACAAATAATGAATTCTGGCATTTTCATGAAAAAAATCATAACATTTCAAGTATGACAAACTGTACTCCTGATGACATGATACATTTCAGATTCAACTCTAAGCATATTTTGCTCCAAATACATTCAAAATACTTTTTTTCCTCTATAAATTCTGCACTAGTTACCTAACACACAAGCTCTGAAACAGAGTGTGTCTGTAAATAGTAGGATGTCATTCTATGCCTACAAAGCTTCTACTGAACAACTGGCTTGCCCAGTACACACTCAGTACTGGTGTACACAGTACCAGTTCTGCAGATCACTTGTATGCAAAAACTGCCCTGCTCAGACTGGGGAGTGAAACTATCTTGTAATACCAGGTGATGCTCTTCCAGAATTAGAACTTTCCACTGATTCATTCTTAAAATGACTGTACAGCATATGCCATGATGAAATCTTAATTTCGCTGGCAATTCAGAAATTCCAAAGTAATTAAAAAATAAAGCATCACATAAGTTAAGGAACAATGTGGGTGTCATACTGTGAGAAAGCACCTGTGATAGAGAGTGATTTATGCAGATAAATAAGGTGACACAATCCAAAAGCTAAACTCCTTACTGGGCTTATCCACCCCTAGATGTGCAGGCCTATGGGACAGCTGCCAGCTCCCATGGCTGTGTCAGCAGTAGTGGAAATTGGGGAACCACACCATGCTATAAACGGTAGTGAAACCAATTATATGTGGGGGTTGAATTTACTGGGTTAGAAGAATCCAAAAAAAAAAAGAAAAAAGAAAAAAAAAAAAGAAAAAGAAAAAGAGAACTGAGAAAGGAAATCAGCTTCTAAGGAACCTGCTAGGATTATAACTGCTTAAATAAAATTATATTTGTGGTATTTTCATAAAGGAATAGTTATTTCTTGTTTTACATTCAGCATGGGTCAAATTCATAATGTAATGCAACAGGAATCACTTGTAGCAATAGTTTCTCAATTATAAATTCAGATATGATCAACTGTATTGAAAAATGGAAGGAAGATGAAACAACTCCAAGACCAAAGAGGGAAAGGAAAGGTGCAAACAAGCGTAAATTTTAAGTACTAACACACCCCTTGCATATGTTATACAATACAGTATATGTATACATACATACACACATTATATCTATATAAATTGAGTTACCCAGTGCGGACAGATGAGTACCACAAAAAAGAAAATGCAATGGACATATAGCTGGGTGTATTTTTCCCAAGAGATCTGCAATGTATATTGTCTTCACCTATGGCCAAGCCTGCCCAGACCTTCTGGCTCCCTGCTCGAAGCTTCCAGTGGCTTCACTGCTAGAGATTACTCTGCAAACAATTTCTGGTTGGTGTTTCTGCATTGAGCATCAGTCAGCCACTTCAGCACTAAGTCAATCAGCTTAGCTTTGACCTCTGAAAGCTAGTCCTGAAGTGCTTAGAGGAGAGAGAGGCAGGTTCCCACCAGCAAGCCAGGCAGCACAAACAGCTATAGCCAAGGTTATCAGCTACTTCACTTTGATCCAGAAGAATGAAAACTACCCATGCTCAGGGAAGACCTTCATAAATCTAACCCAAGTACTCACAACACTTACTGAAAAACTAATAAAAATTCTGTTCTGAGAGCAGGATTTTTCCATGAATACAAAGAGGTCTTCCCTCTTCCCAACTTTAGTCTGAAATTCAAAAACCAGTGCACTGAGTCTTCACTGGCCCAGTGTGTTTTCTCTCTTTATACCTACTGATAGACAAAGGACAGAGATAAGCATGCACTGTAACCTCAGAGAGGTTATTACTTACATGTCAATCATTTATTACTGGTTGCATATTTATTAATGACTGCAGAAAGAAATTGACACACAACCCAGAAACTTGACACCTCTACTTAAGGAATAAGCAAATCCAGTCTACCAGCCAAGAGGTTCACAAAGCCCTGGAAACTTACACAGAAGGAATTACTATCAGAAATAGCTACATTCTGATGGATTAATTCATTTCCCTTTCTGATTACCTGCCTGGAACTGTTTCACTTTCACTTATTCCTGGTCCCAGATTCCAATCCAAGTAGTTCAGATCTTTCCAGATGCAGCCCACTCATCACCCTTGCCTTGCTCTTGCTGCTCCCAAAGTCCTCTGCTGCTTCTGTTCCTGATCTCTGTCCAGTCAAGTCTTATTCTTTGCCTGGTTCCTTGATTTCATCATACTTGGATTACAACATTTGATCCAAGACCATTTCCTCACATAAGCAATATGTAAAAGAGTATTTTATTTAACAAAATATAAGCAATTTATTTGAAATTACATTTCAAATACCTGTAGCAGTAATAGTGAACTGATGTACCTCAAATGCTCTCCCAGTTCTACAGAAAACTATCATCAAGGAAGGCGGAAGAAGAGACAAGAACCAAATCCAGGGTTCAGGAATATTTCTTCCAGTACTTAACATAAAAAGAGGCTGCACTAATTAGGGTATTTCTCAAACTACAGCAGTAAGCTTGAGACACAAAAGCTGAAAGCAGACAAGAGGCAACCAACCAAAGACTCAAGTGGACTGAGGGTAGTTAGCAAGCAGATGAGAAAGCAAGAAAGATGAGAAATAAGGAATTAAGTGACATTAGACTGGAATATTCTGAGGGCAGTTGAGGTCAATCAACAACGACATCACACATGACAATTTGGCAGTCTTTCTGGAAGACGTTCCAAATGATTGTCATCACTATTTCAGTCACCAGTTAATTTTTTCTACTTTGCTTTGGCACATCACTGAAGGCTGGAATCTGATTTGGCTTTGAAATGAATCAAATCAGCAACAGTTATTTTCGATAGGCTGATACAGAATATTTGAAGGAGAGTCAAATATTAATACTGTACTTATTTGAGCAAACACAGAAACTACAAAATTTAGTCCCCCAATATCACAGCTGTATGATTTTTTAAAATGGCTAACACGTGCATACAGTCTATTAAAATGCACATAATTTATTTGACTCAAAATGAAAACATATCTAACAACTAATTCCATTCATCTGGCCCTTTTTTACCCAGCCTTAAGATATACAAATGCGTGCCTTTTCACCAGAACACAGCAGCTGGGAATGAAAAGAAAAGCATTCAAATGATCATTTTCACATCATATTCCATCGCCTTTTCACCAGCTTCTCCCCAGTCTTTCTTTGAGTCCCATTCTGTTACAAGAGAGCTGCTTTTTAGATCAATTCATATTTCCATAATCCACACTTCTGTTTCTCCCTCTCCTCCCCAGGGTGGACTAACCCCTGCAACCAGAACTATGGCTTACAACTGTCATTAAGACCTGTAACAATAACAAGATAACAAAAGAGCTGGTAGAGATGAGGCTAGCCAGTACCATATGCTGATTAAGTTCAACATTTTTTACTTAAAAGCTCTATAAAACAAAACTCCCACAATTCTGAGAATAAGCATACTTCATATTGCCACCTGTCCTCAAAATTTCAAGAAAGTTCCGAGTTTCCAGTATTGGGATTTTATAATTTTTAAAATAAACATCTCAGACTTATTCTGTCTCTGTTGGGATGAATTAAAGGAAAAATATTGAGAATATTATTTACATGTAGAATGATGTAAGGGTCTCAGTGATTCTGGGTGTTCCCAGCACATCTACGTGGGCAGTTGTTTCACAAAATATTAACCAGAACTGCACAAATCTCTTCTGTTCACACAGTGCAGTTAGCAACTACAAATACACCTCTGACTGCTTCATCTATCAGCTGTGATTTGTATAGACAAAAAGCATTGCTGCCTTACACACACATAGTATTCTTCAATAAAAACAATGTCTTTCAAACACAATGTGTCAGAAAAATCACAGCGTCAGAAAACTGGTTTAACCAGATAAAGCTTACTTGCAGTGCACAGTTACCATCATCTCAGCTGCATTAACTGTTTTCCTCAAAGTTACATAGAAATTCAAGTTCCAAAATACCCTAAACAAAATAATGTGTAAGATTTAGACAAAAATACTATTGAAAATCATTGATCTCATTAGATTGACTCCTCCTTTCTCATACCCAGATACTAATTATACTTATTAATACACAAGCAACAAAACCCCAAATCCCTTTTTAAATTTACTCATTTTAAAAAATACCAAAAAAAGCACCTATCTAGTTAGCATAAACATATGAAACATGCATTTAATGCCTCATCAGAATACAAGAACAAAGCCATCACATGCAGAAAGCTGGTGAGATGCATCCCCTAACAGCATGCCTGCAGCCTTGAAGGGAGTGTAAACAGTTTTCTACCTCCTGGGTTCCTGCTGCTCCCTTAGGAGGCACAGAGAAACACGAAATCCCACAATTGGTTTCCATACATTGTTTTGACAACAAACAGAAAATTTAAGCTTTTTTCTTGAGGATAATAAAAAAAACCCAAAAAACAAACTTGTATTATTTAAATATTTTAAAAAATAATATACTCTCCTTCACAGTGACCTCATTTATACAATTGCTGCCATGATCTATGCAATTAAATATTCCATCCTGAAAGAAATCAAACACTTTGTCTTCAATCAGATGCTTATTTAAGGCAGGCTTAACTTTCAGTAGTTAATACATATGTTGAAATAAAGTATGCAATTAGTGCTTTGCTGTGGGAAGACAGACATATTAGTACTTCAGAGGATTTATCGTTTAAACAACTGATTTCACACACATGCATGTGTATCTATACCTTTTTCTCTATCCAAATATTTTCACATGAATCAGGGAGATCTACACATACAGTATCAGACTTCACTAGTTGGGTCACTACAGGGTAAGGAGTAAGGTTCATAGCTCACAGATCGGTGGTGACTTCTGCATACTGTGATACATTAAAAATAGAAAGCAGATATTATATGAAATATGAGATAATAACATAGAGGGTGTTACAGTAACTTCATAGAAAACAGCAGAGATTGCTCACACAGGATGCCATATCCCTTACTCATTACTCATCTTCAGGGTTTGGGAAAAGCCTGACATGAAAAAGCAGATTTAGACTGCTTGTCTTAGGAAGCACAGAGTGAGTGAACCTAGGATGAAATCTGTAACACAACTAACAATCTAATGCAGTCTAAATTGTTTCATAACCCACATCTTCATTCAACAACCCCTTGTCATATTTCTTACTACTGAAGTGGCTTCTGGTAAGACTGTCTCCTGCCATATTAGCCATTTGTATCACCTTCCTGGTGAGATGTTTTTTACCAGCAAAGAAGTGGAAGGCTAAAATCAGGAATTAAGTGATTAGAAGGGCAAAGAATGAGAATTATTCAATGTACTCTGGGACCTACTGAAATCGAAGTCACTTTGGGCCAATAAGCGGTCAGATCGAAAAGCTACTGAATTCTTACACAGCTAAAAATAATATCCAATATAGCTGTAATTACTACATTCACAAGAAATGTTAGACTTCACATGCTTCAAAGGTTAATTCAACACAGAAAGCAGCACTGCCTCTTGCACAGCCACTGAAGCCTGCCGGTGCTATCGGCACCGTGCTCTCCTTCCTTTTGCCAACACCACTCTTATGCCAGGAATGTTTCAATCCACTGAAGTTCCTGGGAGCGTCAGTGTTGTTATTTGTAGAGTAACGAGGAATAGAGCCATACTGGAGGCATGTGGACACATCTGACATCAATAGGGCTTTGCTACCAACTCCACTGCCACAAGGAGACAAGGCAGCATCAGCACATCACAGTTCTGCTGGGCAACATTCATTTCTGGAGAAATACGTATTTTGTTTTTCAACAGTTATGAAGTATTTTACTTCGGAAGCCAAGGTGTTGTTTTGACGTGGGCTGCTTTTCTAAAGCCCTTGAAAAATACTTTCTTCTTAAAAACAACTGTTTCTTTCCCAAATATCCTAATATTAATATTTTCTCTGTACAGATTTCTGTTTGAAAACGAGCTTGCAAGGTTGAAATTAAACTTCAGTTCTACCACTCTGAATAAACAAAATAGGAGTTTCAAGATTAAAAACCACACATCTTTTATCATGAGAATTTTGTTAAGCACAAAGGATTTTTGAACCTACTACAAGACAGGGCCCCTAGGCATATAAAAATCAAAATATATTGTAAACAAAAAAATAGTATGTTAAATGGCTACAGTTCATTCTTCATCTAAATGTGAGCTTGTGAGGATAATCACAGAAAACCTATATATGCTCAAATCAGACATCATCACATATTTTCTCCAGTGCTGAGATTATTCAGAACTTTTTCAACATCGTAAAACTCGTGTTTATAGCACTAATGCCAGTTTTTCCTCTTTTCCTTCTTATTCTGGCATCTAAAGAATTACTAGACAGAAAATAAGTGGTTTCCCTGAAGTCCTGGCAGGTAAAGAAATCAGCAATGAAGCCTGCAAATTCTTCTGTGGTACCAAAATCACGCCTTAATACTTCCTTTACTGGACAGACTGCGTGTGACCAAGTGATTATGACAAATCCCCTATCTTGTCTTCCTCCTGATCAGCTGTAGTTTCTACATCCCATCCACAACAGATGGGATGTTTTGCAAAACATGATTTTGGAAAGTCAACATTTAAGAAAAAAGGAGGTCAAAAGAAGAATATTGACCAGCGTAAAAGAAAACAGAGGGTACAAAAATAACAGAGGATTAGGAATGACTAAAAGGGATTGAAAAGTTCAGGCATATTTAGAGGACAAATGTGAGAAAGAGGAAGAATATATCAAAATGGCTTAGACAAGTTTTCTTTGCATTATGAAAGCAACAAAAAGGTGACATGATAAACTGTAGAAAAATTCACAAAGAGAGGAAAATATTTTGCCCACTGTTATCACATCACTGTGCAAACAGACAGCCCTTCAATTTTAGGAAAGATGATTCTTTGGGACACATCCAAAAACTAACTCACACATTTTATATTTAAAATAGAAATGGCTGGAAAATAGGATGGAGAACATTCTTTTTATTTTTTTTTTTTATATTTCCCCACAAACTTTCATAGAAATTAGCCTTGATAGTTTAGGTGAGTTCTTGGTTTTTAGCAATTTAAAAATTAAACATGGTAGATACTCAGGTCTCCAATTCAAATCCACTATGCACATGCACACAGAAGGCTTCTGCTGGTTTCACTTGATGACTTGGCTCAAGGGTTTGCTATAGAAGCTACTACATATTCTGTTCAAATCCAGTGACTGATTGGAAAATTTCCCTTCCAAGGAGAAGGATTAAAACATACTGTTTCCCAGGAGCACAAGCCATCTACCTGAAACACTAGATTCCGCACAAGGCTGGGACACAATGTGCAGGCATAGGTTTTTCAGAGCCCAAAGGCAGAGAGCTGCCCGAGGCCTCTGGTTTTCATAGATGAGGTTTGTCTATAGCATCTTTGTATGATTCCCCTCCCGTCTTCAGTGGGCTTCATCTTCTAATCATTTTTCTACACCAGCTGTTCTTTGAATAACCTTCGACTTGCTGAATAAGCTCCCAGATGTCTTCATACATAATTTTTTAAGATCAGCTCTTTTGGGGAAAAAGAAAGAGAAGAAAACAAACCAGAAAAAAAAAAAAAATAAAAAATTTAAATGACAATGAAGATGACCATTCTGCAGCCAGGATAATTATGAAAACTTGCTGAATGCCTAGCTAAGAACATAAAACAGCACATTTTGCTCATTTTTCACTGTTTTACAGGCTGCAGTGTTTCTGACACCATTCCCTAACCAGACATCCTACCTTCTATGTTTGTATATTTATTCCTTTCATCATGAATCACCTTATAGTTGTCTTTATAGAAACTTGTATTACTAATGTGTTTTTTTTTTTAAATTAACAGTTTATCAACATCCACTGTACATAAACATTGCCAGATCATCCATTGTGGTGATACTGCCAATGAAGAATATGTCTGACTAAGTATCAGTCTGAAAACAAGAGGAAAGAAAGACATTAAGATGGTGGTATTTATTCTATTTAGTGGGGGGTTCGTATTTTCCTTTGCAAAAATAAAGATATTCCCATGGAAGAAACTCATGCAAAAGCTGCTGAAATAACATTTAATAATTTCATTAAATTTTGATATTAGTAACTTTAATAAAATAGTCATGGGGCAAAAACCCCAACACACTAATTAATAGCTTGCTGTCACGACAAAAAGTGAAATAATCCATCAGTTCTGTATATACAAACTTTCCTTTGAGGATTAATTATAGATAGGGTTTTCACGCTTTCAAAATCAGGAACTTTAGAACAGTCTCTTATAAAGGTCTGAGGTTTGTTGCTTTTTTCTCAAGAAAATAACTAGGCTATCTCTAAAATATTTTTTAATAAACAACTAAAATCTTGCATTGAAAAGGATTATTGAATAACATTAAAAGGACATACATGGGCAGCTCTTTAACTTTTTTGGCCTGGTGGGTTTTGTGATCACAATTTATAACATCAACATTTGGCAAAGTTTTATTGATAAATTTTCCACATTTTCAATCCCACAACAGATAAAACCCCAAAACATCCAACAGGATAACTTGACAAAATACTCCATATCAAAAATAAGGCGATACAGAGAATTAGCATGACATTCCCTGCTCTACCACTGCTATTGCATATTCCTGTCACAAGGCAATCTAATCACCAAGCCACCAGTTGGGTGAAGACTTCCTCCCTCTTATCATTAGCATCTGCCTCTCCACAGCTGAATACGAGAACGTTTTTATTATTATTCTAACATTAAAAAAAAGTTCAATCTCATGTTTCCAACCTGGTCTCCAAAGTCCTCCGGGAACTTCCACAGTACCACTGGATCTGTAAATAATTGACAGACAGCATTAATCAGAGGCAAAAGAACAGAGTATTACAGTCACAGTACATTAATATTAAAGAGAGGGTCAGCTTAGCATCAAGCTTTGAGGGAAGTGCAAAAATGTATCTAGAAACCAAGGAAGATACTGGATTATTAAAAAGACTTATTTCATATTTATGAAACTGTATGTTTACTGTTTTACATATGGTAGCAGGTTATAACGTACTGAACTATTTTCATATTCAACTCTTTCATCTTTGAATACTTCATTTTTTAAGGACATGTGTAATTGCCACATTTTAATTTAATTAAGAAATAAAGTGATAGAAAACCTCTTTTCATCCCAGGAAAAAAAGAATGTAAATTATAAGAAGGGAAGACAAAGATCTTTATAAAGTACAGAAAAACTTTGGGACTGCAAAGATAGTACCAATGTAATCAGCATTCTCAATGAAGAGTTTAGAAGAGCTAGCACATTTCAATATCTTCTGTTCAGAGCCATTTAAAACTAGCATTTCAAAAACAGCTTGAAGTTTTCATTAAAGTCTTATAAACTATTAAAAATCAAAATAATCACTGTTATTTAGGCTATATATTAGCCTACAATTAACATTATTTAGAAGGCATCTAACAACAACCTGAACAATAACCTTTCAACAAAAACATGAATTATGCTCTCTGTGCCCCTCACAGCTTTTAATCTCCTGTGTTACAAAACCGTCCCAAGGTGCTCTTGCCACACTGTATCACAAACACCAGGAAGTTTCACAGCACTTCTGTACTCAGCACCAGTGTTTGTCCCTGTGCTAAAAGTGAAATTACACACTCTCCTGCAAGGGAGATCCAGGTCAGTGCCAAAGCCTGAGCCAGAGGGAGAGCCCTCCATATTCTTCTTATGCCCCAGCAACATCAGGCAGATCCTCCTGCCACTGGCCCACATGGCTGACAACAGCTTGGCGTGCCAGAGGGCAAGAAAGCTGATGGAGAAACCCACCAGTGTCAGGGGACATCTCCTGATGAGAACTACTACCTCTTGCCTACCTCAAGATCTGCTGGGACTCCTGTCTTCCAAGGAGCCAGGACCTGGGAAACTGTTCAGAGTTCCACTTCAGCCTTTAACACCAGCACCTATGTGGTAACTCCAAAGCTTTCTTCTCCTTGCCAGGTTTTACATCAGAATCTCAGAGTTCTCCACTTGTGGCAAAGTACAGACATTTCTGCTCTTTTCTTCACCATCCCACCTATGTTTGCTGCTGCAAACTGGAGCTTTAATGGAAGGGGAATGCTGTTGATGGGCTTTCATTCCCAGTTGCTAATTTCAAATCCTACCATTCAACACAGAGCTGCTATAGGAGCAGGAAACTGAAGTCACAATTTCTCCCTCACCCCAGGTCATGTTTCAAATATATTGCATAAGTCAACTTGTCAATCAACACAACACAATTAAGGCCTTAATTTGTTTCCAATTCAAATCTAAGTGATATTTTAGATAAAAATCAAGGCATTTGCCTCTCCTTGTTGGACAAGTATGTTTTTTCTTCTAAGAACATCCAGGAAGGGTTCTGCAGCTATTATTTATTAAAATGTATATACTTGGCACAAGGAATCTTCCTCCATCTACCATGGGGAGAAAGAACTCTTGAAGGCGGACACAAAACAAGAGATAAGATGTTGTGTTTATAAAAATATGACATCAAATAAATTCAGTTACTTACAACAGTTACTTCCCCCCTATTTATTTTATTTGTATTTAAATTACCAACTCATTTTTGTAATGATTAGGTACAAGACTAGTTCTAGTATTTCACTGCCTGTCCTGTAAGGGAGCTTGTTTTTATTCCAAATTAGCATCGTGAAAAAGAAAGCAAATACATATCAACAGTGATCCCTGATAACAGTAAGTATAATTATTTGGTACCTGTTACCAATGGTACGTAATTCATAAATTACTTGCTAAAAAATGACTGAAAATCATGCAGAACCCAGAAACTGCTTTAACAGAGCTTGTGAATCTAATGTTATATGTCCACAACCATTTCAAGCATAAATGTCTCTGCAAATGGGCAATCCCACTGCACTCCTACCACCAGGTACTTGTTGGTGACCCTGTGGCACCATCTGTCTCCTCCTGGTACAGACTCTTCACACTGAACCATTTGAGGAAACTGACCATGATCAAACCAACCATCTGAAACTTCTCAGGTCAGCGTCACATAGCTCAGTTCTCCAAAACCATTGGGTTTTTTAACAGGAAAAAAAAGGAAGAAAAACTGAGGAATAGGGAGCTGTGGCAAAAAGAAAGCAGGACTGCTTCACCCAGCAGTGCTCCAGCCTTGAGCATTTGCTAGACCTCATGTAATACGTGCTGGTTACCAGCTGCCTCCAGTTCCGTGTCTTATCACCCAATTCTTGTTCACAACTTCCCAAGTCTTGCTGTACCATTTATAGTTGCTGCTATTGCAAAACCCAAGCACTGTTTCCTGTGAGGAGGAGCAGGGACTGCTTTGCAGTGAGGCTGCCAGAGCACCGCCTTGCAAGAGCTTGGCAGGCTCAGCCCTTCCCAGCAATAAAGCGAAGCAGACAATTTTGGCAGATGTGAAGTCGTTACATGAGAAACATTCAGTATAGTGAATGCTTCACCAACACAGTAACAAAGTCACTGGGGTTTCTGAAATCACACAGAAATGTAATTTCTTTCTTTCAGTGCCAGGCTTCAAAAAAGGAAGCAAACCGCAAAAGCAAAAACTCCAGGTGTTATTTTAAAAGGTCACAAACAGAAGCAAAGTAAAATCCCAGAATTAGGCAAACTTGGCTGTAGGTAACTTGGGGTTAGGGTCAAAACATGGATAAAATTCACACCTCAGTGAAGTGTCAACAGAGTTGAACAGCATTTCATAGGACCAACCTTTACCTACAGGCAACAAGATCAACAGGTCTAATAAGGTCTTTTGGTGCCCTGATATGCTAACAGATTAAAAAACCTACAACTTTAATTTAGTGTCCTGCTCAGCTTGCCATCCTCACTTTATATGAAGGCTCTCTCCTACTACTCCGGTCTCACTTGAAATGGTAAAAACAAATCTAAGTAAACTCCAGTGCACTCAGCTATAGGTATAACGTTTACTTTCATATCATGAGAGGATATTTGTATCATGAGGGAATAATTAAATTCAAGTGATCTAAACAGGCAGAATAATGCTTTTTTAAATAGTCCTTCATGAAAACAAGAAAGAGCCAGTATTAATAAAAAATATTCCTAGCAATCCAAGAAAAACACTCAGTGCTACACTCAGCAAAAATTACATGCCCCCAAGACTTGTCCAACTGCTTTGAGCTGGGTTTTGCAGCTGTTATTACTGGTTTTTAACTGGTTATTTTAGTAGGTACTTGCCATACATTTATTAAGTACAAAAATCTGATGTGACTTGTGCTTCAAAAAGGAAAGTTACTATACACTTTTTATACCTTTATTTTCTGAAACCAAACTCTAACACCTACAAAAAGCCTCAGGATTTTATGATAATTATCCAACTCAGGGATTGGTTTGGTTGTTTTGTTGGGTTTTTTGTTGTGTTTTGTTTTTTGGTTGTTTTTTTTTAAAATGGTTTTTTTCTTGTTTGGTTGGTTTTTTGGGGGTTTTTTTCCCCCAAAAGATTATGTTGGTTTCTGCTATTGGAGCTAGACTCAGGCAGCATTTGACATCTTGGTGGCAACTTCTCACAAATGCTGCAAAGGAATAAACAAAAGGATACTGATTTAGAAATCAAAAGGGAAAGTATAATCCAATTCTGCAACTTCGTGCACTTTATCTTGAGACTTACAAAGACTGAATTTTCTTTTCCCTGAGGATTACTTTCCAGATAATCCATCTGATCTGGCTATGTTAGGTCAATTTTATACTAATTTTATGGGTGAGACGATGAGAATCCCTCAGAAATAGGTGTCCTATATCTGAGGAACTACTGAATCTCTCCTAATTTTCTAACAGTCCTTTTGGGATCAGTGCTTTGCACCAATTCTAAGTAAATGTAGCAGTAAAAAGAATATGTTAAGTGTACACATAAAATAGTTTGTGTGTTACATATATATATGCATGTACCAACCTCACTTCTTCCTATGCCTACCTCATCCCGGATGTACATCTCAGCACATGCCAATAACACCTGAAAATTCCTTTGCTAAATATTCTATAGCACTGGAAAGTACATCTTCCAGGCTACAAGTCAGAAGAGAGACAAGCATGTTTTGCTGAGGAACTGACACTTAAGAGTATGGTACAATGGATACAAAGAGAAAAGTGATTCACATGCAGTGCCTGGGGGAAAACAAACAAACAAACAAAAAACATATATTCAAGATGTTCCAACCTAAAACTTCTCCAGATGACAAATGCAGGGAAGTATGACACACACTAAGAGAAAACACATGCATAACCTCAAGGTAATTTCACTCCAAAAATCTATTTGCATAGAGGCAACATCATAAAGCATGTTATCTGTATCTTTACGAAAAGAATTTCTAACACATTTGAACTTCTATAACAAATCTAAAAGGTACTATTTGTCATGACAGAGTAGATAAGAGAAGCAATGCATTATAAACTGTGAAAAAAAAAAAAAGAGAACACTTGCTGACTTGTAACTTCCCCAAAAATTGAGAAGTTAAATATACTCTAAAAATCTTAAGAATCATCAAGCTTACAGATTATAAATGTCACCCAAAAATAGAAGAGGATCAGCTAATTAGCATACATTCACTTTGGTAATGGAACAGAAATTACAAACACATACTGAGAAACATCACCTCAGGTAATTCTCTTGATAGCAACAGAGAATAATTTCAGACAGGAAAACACAGCAAAGACAAAAATGAAACAGATTAAGTTGTCCAATGTTCTGCCTGGAAAGGAGGAACCTTCACCCCTCTAGGTTCTATTGAGCAGGACAGACAAGACGACTGCCAAGCAGCGTTGGTCATGTCTTGGGACAGAGGAACAGACTAGATGACTGCTCAGTATTCCTCCAGCCATATTTTCTCTGATGCTTTACAGACACTCATTGGAAAAAACCTGTCAGTGCAGAAGGGAAAGAAGAGACTGGGGCCAGGAGTTAGAGGGGTGGGAAAGAAATAGAGTGAGGAAAAGCAAGGCATCTAAGTAAAGCTTATTGCAGATAGTTCCTTTTTTCTTGTCAGGAAAAAAACAAGAAGTTCCACATTGCTTTCCTCATGAACATGAGAATGTAATTAATAAAGCTGAAATTATATATCATTATCTCAGGGAACAGCTTAATGACACATATTTAAACAGTATGCAGAATTGATTTTGTTAAAATAGTTTTCAGTAATAAAAATCAGTTTTCCAAACAGTTATTGTTAAAAAACAAAAATCTGTTACATATTTAGAATAATTTTCCAGATACCCACTACAGTAATTGTAGTGATGTTTTGGTATCAATATTGTATTTAATACTCATCTAAATCACAACAGTGATTCAGAAACAAAATAAGAGATGAACCATAATACATAACGTGAGTTTTTACAGATGAAGTCATCTGATGAAAAAAACAGCATCCACATAAAACTATTACTTATTGCAAAAAAGTACTTCTGTATATCATATTAAAATCTGCTGGTTAGCAGTTTCATACATGAAGTGCCAGAGACACAGTAGAACAGGAGGTCCTGTTGTCATCTGGGTGCAACAGTGGTCTTCATCTCCCAGATTTGGGGGATCAAACTGAAGCACTCACCAGAAGCAGGAGGAAGAGCAAGATGCCGTGGAAAAGGGGAGACTAAGGGATTTACAGTATTTTCTAAGAAGCAGAAATCAAAAGAACAGACAAGGACAAAGTACACTGAAGCAATTTGACTAAAAAAAGGCAAAACTAAGGAACAGTCACTAACTTCTGTGGCACTTAAAACCTGTCAGATTAAAGATAACATGTAATTCATGGTGCCACTGTAGAAAATACTTGAAAGTACATTTTTATGCAAATCACGCAGTCCATGAATTTTTTTTCTCATGAAAGGAATACCAAAACTTCTCCAGGACCAGTAACTCTGTTCTCACTGTACCCATTCCACAGAAAGCTTATTGCAGAATGCAACCATACACCCACAGTCTTTTCATAAAAGCAAAAAACCCCATACATATAAAAGTATATCAGATCTTAACAATCCAGTACCTTCAACTTTTTTACTCACACTTCACTCACTATTGTGCCCTCCTAAATTGCCATCACAATTTCCAGCAAGTTCCAAGTTGCTATTTCAGCAAATAGCAAAGGAACACAAGGCAAAAAACGCCACACCAAAACAAGCATGCTCCCCTATAACAGCCAATTTTCAAACACTTGAGATTTTTCTGGATCTCTAGGTGCTTACACAGTAGCCTCTGCAGCACATTTCAGGAGCTAAACTTGCACTTGCCTTTCAAAATACTGCACTATGTGACCACAGCACAGGTCACATCCTCCCGTCCCCTTTCCCACCTCACACCACTGCCCTCTGCCTTGTCCTCAACTAAATGCAAAGCCTATGCCCCATTTTGAAAAATTATTTAAGCAGTGAAGGTACCCAACTCACATCAGCATCAAAGGAGATACTTGGAACGTGTGCCTTCTGACATTTTTCCTTATAACGTCTCTCATGGAAAGTAAAAGTGTGACCTAAATGATGACAATGTCAACAAACACACACTAAATACTGCCCTTTGAGAAAGGGAAAATGGAAAATAACAGTTTAGTAGCCTCAGTTACAGTCACAGTAGCTGTTGTCTGTAAGTCCTTATGACTGGTTTCCAATCAGAAATATGATTTTTGTATCAGTGACTTTTCAGTCAGGTTCAGAAAGAAGTCTTCATATCTTCCTTCCATCAGAAAGCTTACCCTAAGGAAATTGCATTTAATTTTAGTAATTGTTGCTGCAATACAAGAATTTTCTGTAGGACATATGCTTGAAAGATGCTCCCAATCACAAGTAACCCAAATTACTCATGAATTTATCAAGAGCATCAGAATTTAATTACATCTTTCCATAGATATGTAACTTCTTAAATGTTTTAAGGATACTAGTCTGTTTGCAGAAATCGAGAACTGTTTCTAATACATGGGAAAACAAAGATGCAAACCACAGCTGTAAGAGTCACTCAGCCTTTACACAAAACCCACACACACCACATTCTTCTCTACTCCGTGCAAAAGCATTTGAAGTCACCAGGTCCAGTTCAGTCAGTCCGTCACAGCATTAAAACCTCATAGCAACTCCACAGCTTTTACATGCCGATCATTACTGCCCCTTCGAGGCATTAACAGCTCACAGCCTGTACTGACGTGTGAGAATCTGACGTGTGTACATCGTACTGTAAAGCCACACAATATATTTACTGACTGCAGTTTATCACAGAATTATTTTCAAGTACTTCTACTTTTAAACTTATGTGACAACAGCTCCTCAAAATACTCAGAAATACTGTAACAGTGTGCAGACATTGAACTCCAACTAATCCCATGCAAGGTTCAGCATAGCACATTGCAGACAAGCAGGACTTCGTCAAGTTTTGGACCTAACAGTTCCTCTGATCTTTCTGATTTCCCTGTTGGAAAGGCACTCAAACCAGGAAAGAAGTACTTCTTCCCCTTTTTATGGGCAGATAGATGGTTAAAACTTCCACTCACAACTTGACATCCTCCTTCAGAGCTGCAGGTCAATCCCTTTTTGCACAAGAATTTGTCCCACTGAAGGACAGAGCAGTAAGTCATTTCAGCTAACTAGGGACAGAAAGAAAGGATCCTTTTGGCTGCAATGCTATTAGCCATGCTTCAGGCTAAAACCTTAATCAGGGTGAGAGTTCATTGCACAGACAGTGCACAGATAAAATGAGTATGTTCAGCCTTTATTTGGTCTCTTCACAAGATAAGCAGGAGTTTCTTTTACCTGATAAATCTGTAGAATGACTTCATAAAACACGGTGACAACTGTATGCTTTTAGAAGCCGCAGTGTGATTTTTAATTTTCCTATTTTTAAATTGTGAGTGAACACAGATCATGAAAACAAGGATCTAGGAACTAAGGTAGCAAAAGAACAAGCGAGTCAGCACCACATATGCCTTTAAGTCATTGCTAATATTTAAGGAAGATATACAAAACAAAATAGTTCTGCTGTCACTGTGTCTCTCATTCAAAGAAATTTAAACAAGACCGGCTGTGCGGTGATCTAATGAAATAAACAATAACTGAAAACAATAAGACTAAGGTCATTCACCTTTGCAACAAAACACAAGTTTTACATCCCACTCTTTAAGGATGAAAAAGTAACTTGCCAACACTCGCTTGCAAACTGACATAGCCTGAAGTGTTTAGTTTATTTTAAATGAAGACACTGGACTTACAGTTCTCATTAATGTTGTGGACTACACAAAACTTTCCTAAATTGGTGCTGCAAGACTGATTTTGAGAAAGATCTAGAAAAGTTCATGTACATTATTACCAAGGAATTTGTACTAAGCAAATTAGAAAGAAGCAGAATTCCAGCCCAGCCAAGTACACGGGAGAGGGACCATCGCTTTGCTCTCTGATCAGAGAAAAACACTATCTCACAGAGTAGGACACTGTATTGGCTTTGTGGGACCCACACAGACTGCATATAGAAAAATTAAAAAGCTTTTGGCATATGATAAAGACTACATCTCAGTACATTATGGATACCTGAGTTACTGCTTCCTAATTTACTTCAAGAAATACAAATTTGGTATCAGCTTGGACATGAAACCAGGGATATATGTGACTATGTAAAGCAAACTGACTGGTTGCAGAAAACTCAGAATAATATGCAGGCCATTCTGTCATTTTTCAAAAATAATACAAAAATAAATCTTAGAGCTGACATACCTTAAAAAAATAAAAGCAATTCAAAAATGACACCAAAAACATAATGCTACAGCAAGTTTTTTCTCTAAGTAGTAGTCCAGTCCTTTTGCTTCTTCAGGAAAAAACTAATGTTGCAGGGGAACTCTTTCTTGGTCAAAGAAGATAAAACTACTACCTATTTACATTGGTTCTGGCCTGAACAGTGCAGCAACATTCCTTCCACTTTCTGCTGGTGAAGACCACATCCTGGGCCCAGTCCAACTGTTAGTACTTCAGGGCAAGACTTCCCTGTAAATTATGCCCCTTGCCTTAAATACTGACTAGCACAAGCAGTAAAGTGTGATTACTCAATAAATAAGGGCTAGGTAAGTACCTATTACTCAACCTAGAGCTAGGAACTAAAGGCTAGAGCAATAGTGAAATACGTAATACTTTGGAAAAGCCATTCCCACTGACACTATCATTGCAACCTACAGGGAGAAGGGGCTAGAGTGTCTGCCCTTTGTTTTATTCTAGATTATTTATGACATTTCAATTAAGTAGTACACATACTACTTAATCATATATTCATCCTATCTCTCTGATTATGCTGTGAAATGAGACTGGGAATTGTGTAGCCATACTCATGTGTGAAAAAGAATGAACACAGTTGTACATTACAAAAGCATAGTATCAAATTCTCTATCCTGTTTTCATTCTGAAATTACAGATAGCATTCTCTATACAAAATTCAAACCTTTCATGTTTTGCTTAAGGGCTGTGGTAAGAAGGTATGGAAGTAGAACAGCACTGGCAACCAGGACCTGGTCTGGCTGATTCCTGTTTCTCTGAACATCTACAGCACCACTGAAAAACATCAAACTTCAAAAGCTATAATTACATGCAACAACATCTCATAATTTTATGTATGCAAATTAAAACAATCACAAACATTCTTAGTTATGCAAAGCTTTAAAATCATAACAAGCAATGATTATTGATTAGCCTTAATCTACACAGAGTTTGCTACATGTAAAGAGTTCACAGATCAAAAAAAAAGTATCTTTTTGAAATATATTTTTCTAATATATTCTGATTCACTGTTCATTTTCATCTTTGTTGTCCATGATACATCAAGCCAGAATAAAGGAGCACTGATCAATACACACAAATCTTTTTCTGCCTCTGCTTTCCATCTTACCCCAAATCCATTTTAATATCATCAGGGGGAAAAATAAACTCATCAGTCACCTTATAGAGTAATCCAAAACTTAACCAAACAGGGCTAATGGGTGAGAATTGAAATAAAAACACCTTGACAAAGAAAGCAATTTCTTTTCTTCGCACTCTTCAGAAGCTGTGGGCGACCGATGTAATCAAACCATCAACAGCAAGGGGCCAGCTGTCCCAAGGGCCCTCCACGAGAGCAAGAATCAGCAACAAAAAATTTTAGAGGCTGGCCCACATGCATTAAGCCCTGATTTCTCTATGGCAAGTAGCATGCAGCTGAAAAATCAGTGTTTTGACATTTTTTGCATACCAATCCTTAAAAGTCAACACTTAACTTTTGATAAGAACAAAACACAAAAAGCAGGTTAAGAGGTTGCTTACAGAAATATCAGTGTTACTCCAACAGCTGAGATCCTCCCTCTGTCACGAAGCACTCGTGCTTTAGTATCCAAGAGACATGTTCAGTAAAACAAGAGTACAAAGACAACCTTAACACTAGCGTATGTATTATGAGTCCCCAGTCACTTAGCAAACAACCCTCATTATCTCAAAACCTTGTGTTTCTTCCACAGAAAAGAAACAAAACATTAAGAAAGGGTCTCCCAGACATTTTTGAGCCAACAACAGCACACAACACACACCAAGATCCAGGGGCTCAGGCTGACCCAGCAGAGGCACCATGGCTTTGCCATCTGACGTCCCAGGGAACAGAGACCGCTATGAACCCCACCAAGGACCACCCAGAACAAGAGAAGAGGCTCCACGTCACACACTCCCAGGGACACTCCCAAACTGGACACTTTTACACATGGCAGAAAGCTAACACAATTTATTTCTTCAGTCATTTTCTAACTGAAAAATATATTGACCTTTTAGTAAAACAAACACTGACATAGCTGCACCTTTCTCTCCAACTCTTTCAAAACTCTGAAGAGTCACAAAGTAGCTAGAGAGGCCAGGAGGAAAAAAAAAAATGTTCTTTTTTGCTGAGTTGCATTAACAGTATTAGCATCTCCCTGCTTCAGAGGTAGAACATGGACCCAGTCAGCAGCACAGCTCAGCACACCAGGAATCAGAAGTCACCCACTGTTTTTTTCAGTCCTGCCCATTACCTGATGCATGACCTCAAGTCAGTTATTTCAGGCTGCCAAACATCATGAGATCTTGGAAAAAGTTGTTGTTTTTGATTCAGAAGAAAAGGCATAAAAAAGGGACATTTCCACACAGGCCTAGGTTTAGTTGTTTTAAAGCACAGGCCACACAAATATGCAGTACAAGTAAAAATAAGTCAAAAGGTTTTCTCACAGGTTTTTTTACAGTTTTTCTTACAGTTACTTAGGTCAAAATTCACAATTATGTTTTGGAGAGGGATCAGCAAAACCAGGGATGTAAACAGCAGCCCAAAATACATAAAAAGGTTGTATCAGAATGGTATTGTGTCTTGCAGCCCTGGAGGCAGGAGATCTGAGTTCTAGACTCTGAGTTACTAACCCCAAAGCACCTTCAACAACTAGGAAACTCTCCAAGACACTTCTTGGTATCACATACTTCACTGATAAAACAGAAGTGTCACAATGCTCTACTGATTTCTAAAATACCATTTATTCAGAACAGCCAAGTAGAAGGGGGATGTTCATGCATGATTTCAATTTACATCCTATAACAAAGTAACTGTGATGTGGTTAGAGTTCAAAACTATTTTATCTTATGAAACCTCAATGCCCCATGCCTGCTTCATCCAGTAGAACCTTAAATAAATCATGCATGAAATAGCAAACATTAATTTAACAGTGTGATAATAGCAGACAATATATTTCACTCTAACAGAAAAGGCTAAAGTGAAAAACAACACACTGCACTGGTATGGCCCGTGAGGGGTCAGAACTCAACAGATTCTTTGTAAATTGAGCCTTTCCAGAAGGCAAGGTCAGAAGCTGCCTTCTCCCATTTCAGCAGTCTGCATTCAAACTAACTGTTCTGAAAGTACAAGAACTTTTTTTTTGTCAGAAGCAGTTACTTCAACAAAGACACCCTGCAAGGTAGGCACAGCTATGCTGCTGGGTGGGAGCCCAGCCTGAGCCAGCTGCCTCGCAGAACGGAAGCCGGAGAACAGCAGCCAGGCAGCAGCTCCAGCTGGTTGTTCATCCGGTCATGGAGGCAAGACAGTAGCCCAGAGAGTGGGACCACCACTCAGAGGAGAAATGAGAGAGAAAACAGACCTGTGCACACTCAGAACAGTGGAGTGTTAGGGAATGGGTAGATAAGGATTACAGGAAAGGAGTATTGCAGGAAGATGGGCCATCTGTGTGTTTGAACTGAACATTTCTGCCTCTGAAGTAGTGAGGGTCTTCAAGGAGCATTACAGAAGAAAGAAGTGATATGAAAACCAGGGAAACCATGAGTAATGCCTGTGTATAGACCATACAGCAGTCAAAAACATTAGCAAGGTAAAAAATCATTACTGATGTGAAAGAACAAGGAATTACTTATTAATAAATCAACAACAGCATAAATTGGAGTTATGTCTCATCTGAAAACATCAATGTACCAAATAAATCTGATGCTAGTATTTCAGAATACACTTATAAACCTGCACAACAGTAACAGCCTTCTACAAACAGGATGCACAGGTTACTAAAATACATGGCACTGCATTTAATATTACGCACTCTATTACATTAATCTGTAAGAAAGTTTTTCATTAAAAAATTCTCTCAACCAGTGCCCTTCTCACTGTGCAATTTCTCCTTGTTCAGTGTTTGCAGGAAAGGGTTGGATGCTATTGGAAGGGCTGCATTATTCTGGTTTCCATTTCCTATCTAATTCACTTTCTTCCTTGACATAGATCATTAAACAAACTTCAGATTTCCTACAAGCCCCATATCACTAATCTATTTCAGTCATTTCACACCTGCATTCTGTCCTTCTGCATGGTCTCCATCTCCACCAGTAAGACAGAGTTGCTGCCATGGCTGCATGTTCACCACAGGAAGGCTTAAAAGGATTATCTGAATGATCAGTACAGTTTGGTAACAACTTGGTAACTACACTGAGCTTTCTTTATTCTTTGTTTTGTTTCTGAAAAGAAATTCACCTCCTGGAGAAACAGTTGAGCTCTATGGATGTATCTAGAACCTAGACTAGCATGGCATACAGCTGTAATCAATGCTAAAGGCTAATAATTTCTGATCTAAATAAACAGAGATCATGATTGGATGGGCCCAAGAAAACAGTATCATTACCTTGTTGGTCATTTATCAGGAAAACAAAAAAGCTAAGAACACTAAGAATTAATTGCAAGTGCCAACCAATCTTGGTAAGATACACAAAAGAACTTTTAGAGGAAATCGCAGAACATCTTCACACAAGAAAATTCCTGCATTAAAATAACACTATATTGCAGCAGAAAGCAATCACTAACCATGCACTTCTCATTGAGAACAGTTCAATATGCAGCTAGATAAAACAGAAGTGGCTTGCCTTCAAAAAAACTAATTCCTTTTTTTTTTAATGAAGACTAATCATAACCAACCATGCTAAAACTTCATAATCAATGGGAAAGAGTGCACTTGTAAATCATATCTACGTAAAACAAGGTATCTCCCTATAGCACCTTTGTAATTAATTTTATAATTAGTAAAAAAAACCCACAGGGTACAAAAACATTGCTGCAGCTTTCAAGTAGAGAGACATACACACTCTCTCTAGCAAGCCTCAGATAACTCCTCTTTTATCTTGAGTCTTCCATCACTGATAAACAAAATCCCTGAACTTTCCAGAGCAGGGAAAATCCACTCATTTCAGAAAACACTATAAATAGATTTGAAAAAATTATGGATGTGCAAATACCATATCTTAATTTTAACAAGTTATCCCAAGTGACTTGTTATTGCTTACATTCATTTCTGTCAAGCCCACAGAGGATTTCTTTTCAGAACAGTAAATTCCACAGAATAACATTCTGCTTAAAACTGTAGCATGTAGCTCCTTTCTTCAGGGCAAATCCTGTTTAATAGATTTATCAATGATCTGGATAAGGAGATCACCTGTACCCTCAGTGAGTCTGCAGATGAAACCTAGTTGTGCAGGAGGCTTCAGCAAGAGTGTTGATGTGCTGGAGGATAGGAAGGCTCTGCAGAGAGATCTGGACAGGCTGGATCAACGGGCCGATGTCAACAGCATAAGGTTCAATAAGCCCGAAGTGCTGAGTGCTGCACGTGGGTCACAACAACCCCAGGAAGTGTTACAGGCTGGGGCCAGAGTGGCTGGAAAGATGCTCAGTGAAAAAGGACCTGGGGGTGCTGGTCATCAGCAGCTGAACATGAGCCAGTGTGTGCCCGGGTGGACAAGAAGGGCAGTGGCATCCTGGCCTGTGTCAGAAACAGTGTGGCCAGCAGGACCAGGGCAGTGATTGTCCCTCTGTACTCAGCACTGCTGAGGCCACAAATCCTGTGTCTGGTTTGGGCCACTCAGTACGACACTGAAGCACTGGAGTGAGTCCAGAGAGGAGCAATGGAGCTGGTGAAGGGTTTGGAGCACAAGTGTGATGAGAAGCAGTTGAGGGAGCTGGGGGTGTTCAGCCTGGAGAAAAGGAGGCTCAGGGGTGATCTTATCACTCTCTACAATTCCAGGAAAGAAGGTTGTAGCCAGCTGGGGGCCAGTCTTTTCTACCACGTAACAAGAGACAGAACAAGTGGAAAGGGCCTCAAATTGCACCAAGGAGGTTTAGATTGGATATTATGAAAAAATTCTTCACAGAAATGGTTGTCAAGAACTAGAACAGGCTGCCCAGAGAAGTGATGGAGTCATCATCCCTGGGAGGTGTTTAGTAGACATGGTACTTAGGGACATAGTTTAGTGTCGGATTTGGCAGTATTGGGTTAAGGGTTAGACTTGATGTTCATACAGGTCTTTTCCAATCTCAATGATTCTATGAAAAGGGACAGTTAAGATTCTAGAAATAAAATTCTGTTCTAGCTCTACTCCATGCTCACTTGCTATTTGTTTTCCACAGCCAATATACCACCTTAAGATGAATGACTTAGAAATTTTATTTTAGACACAGAGTAATTTTTACCACAAAGTTTTCTTCCCTTGTAGCAACTGAGGAGGGGAAAAAAAAAAAAAAAAAAAAAAAAAAAAAAAAAAAAAAAAAAAAAAAAAAAAAAAAAAAAGAGAGAGAGAGAAAGAGAAAGAGAACTTACCAAGGAAATAAAAACTACATTCTGCCATACAGCAGTACTTTTAGCCCATTTTTTACCCTGAAATTTTGACATATTCCATGAAATGGTATTCCAGGACACAATGATATTATCAGTCATCTTTCATAAGGTATGAGAAGAGTTAAGATTGCTTTTAGAGATTACAGAAGAAGTAATTATGAGAGAAAAAAGCTGTATCTCTTCCAGATTCAGATAGAAAATACTGAAAGGTACCTACTCTAAAATATATAAACATTTAAACTTCTGGCACTTCCCCAAGGGCAAAAATGTCAGTCATTTTGCATGAGAACACCATTTTACTCCATTAAATTTGAAAAGCCTAAAGGATCACCATTCATATTTTAGGCTGTCCCCTGAAAACTTACAAAACTAGACAGCACCTGCTCATGTAATTCCAGCAATAGTCATAATCCTAACACTTATACTTAAAATTTAATAAACAACTCTGCATGTTTAACAAAGCTCTCCATTAAAATACCATATTCTGAAAACAGTGAACCCTACAGTTTCTAAGGAATGCAAGAAGAATTAAGTCTTTTTTCCCATTTGAAGATGTGTCAGATCATTGAAGTACACTAAGTGCCACTTTTCTGAGGAATTTGCCCCTAAAAAAAAATAAGCAAGATGAATGTCTGTGAAATTAAGAAACAAAGGATTAAATTCAGGCAAGGGTCAGAGGATGCACCAAGTCTGATGCTGCGCTAGTTTCAAGCGGAAATAAAACCAAACATGTATTTCCCCGAGTGCTTAGAGGCCCTGCCACTGGCTGGCTGAGGAATGCTGTACATTCCTGATCACTTCTCTTAATGCAAGGGGCCTAAAGCTATCTAGGACATAAGAAAATATTTGAAGATGTGAGATGTGAAGAGAGTCAACAACAACACCTAGCTTTAATCCCTTTGTGTGATGTAGGAAGAGGAATTTACCTCATATTTACAACACATCTCTGTCTAGTGAAGTATAAAACTTCCAGAGGTGCACAAGCAAGGCATTATGTCTTCTTTGCTTTTTTGCATGCTGGGTGAGACCGGGAGGGAGGTAAGCCCACTTCTCATGGGCTGGATGCAGTGAAGCACAAGGGGCCAAGCAGGGAGCTGAGCTTTAAAATACCAAATGTATTAATTACTGTCAGTATCTTCTGCCAGCCAAGAGTAGTGCAAACGATTAGTCCGAATCGGTGGACCTGGGAATATGAGAGGCTTAACTATTAGTTAACATAACTTCCATCATTTCTAATTGGATTGTGACTAAATTCCCAGCACTGATAATACCAAAATGAGATCAGAGGGGAAAGCCTCCATATTCCCTTTGCACAAAGATTGGAAACAGCTCTCCCCTGCTGTTGTACAATAGCACTGACCACCCAAAGATCTGTGGCTTTAGCTGAAAGAGACACATCAACTGCCTGTTGAACCCAAGTGAGGATGCTATTACTGTGGTGCTTCCTTACCAACGTCAAAAAATAGCCCAGAAACAGTGGAAACAATTAAAAGACAAATGCCAAATTATGTTAATCTACGCAAAGGAATGTGAGAATAAAAAAGTGTAAGAACAAAAGAACCTGATATGGGCTGGGGAGGAAGAGAGCAGAGTAACTGCGTTTTTAAGGGTTGCTGAAAGAGGTGATTTTCATTTGGTGATCTCTTTATCAAGCATTTGAGAAAGCTACACAAGCTCCAAACTCCGTAGCAGTGCATGGCTAAGCCAGAGCACATCTTCAGACTTCCTTGCAGCCCATCAGAACTCCTGTAACCATTCCTGACACTCATTTGCTTGACCCATTTCTGATAAACAAAGAATGGAGTACTTGAAGTATTTTTCTCCCTTGTTCATCCCATTCTTCACTAGTCTCTTGTTTTGTGGTCAGAGGTTAAACTGCTGACCTCTCACCTTCAAGGCAAGTTTTTTCCCCCCTTCCATAAAAGGTTTTTCACAGTGTGCAGCATTCGGATTAGCCCCTATCCCCCTGAACAAAAGCTATGCCTTTGTGCCACTGGTTTGGGCATGGAGTCCGTACATCAGAGGAAGCTGCTTCTACTTACCATTCACAATAACTATATTGTGAGGCCCCTCTAACGCCTCGTCTCTCAGTGTCTAGACTTTCACCCAACCAGCCAGCAAAAGGAAAATCCTGTAAAGCACTCAACTGAAAATTAACTATGGTATCCTGTTGTGAACCTGATGAAGACGTTATTTGAACATACGGTAAAACTTTCCATTGTTTAACATAAAGATAAGAGAAAAACTTTTAAAGCCCTGAGGTTTAAATAGTCATAGGGATCAATTCACTCACGGGTCAGTAAATGCATTTTAACAGCAAGCAGCTATTGCTTATGTGTGTCTTTAAAATAATACACAGATTACTAAATTATACTCAAGCACCTAGCATTCTGGATATTTGCACAGTCTAATTTTATACTCACTGCAGATACACTAAGGCAGAGTTCAAGACAGAAAAAGAAGTGTATCTTTCAGAATTAAATGAAAGCACAGCATTATTACTGCCAACCAGCCCAGTTATCTTCAGCAACTAAAGTAACACAAGTACAGCAACAGAAATATCTTGTTTTGCTGTATAAAACTAGTGCAAGTGATGAGCATCACTTGTTATCAAAAAAGGAAAACTCTGGGCAAGAAAGACTATCTATAAAGCTGGAGGACAAATAAAACAGTGGATTTTCCAGAGGGAAGAAGAAAAAAAACAAAACACTGCAGCAACTTGTGTTTTGTTTCTTTGCAACACTTGCATTGCTGTAGCATAAATAATACACAGAAGCAAGAAAGTTTACTAAAGTGGACTAACATTAATAGAAATCTGTTCTTTCATCCTGAGGTGGTAAAAAAAAAAGCACACAAGTAGGCCGGGGGTGTTAGGGGAACAAAAATCTAGATCTGAGCAATATTTTAATGTTTGAATAAGCATGATATTTTACTGACAATAATTTATTATTGCAAAAAAACAGATGTTTGCATCTTCACAGAATTCTTGCAGACTCTTTTGAGTGTGTATTTTGAAAGAATTCCCAAGGCTTTGTTAGGCGAATAAGCCATAGCTGAGGAAATGCATCTCTCTCATCAATTTCACCAATCTGTCTGGGAAAGAGAGCCAGAGTGCCTCAAAATATGAGGCAAACAAATTGGTCTCTGGCATAGGTTGATTGATTTGGGGAGCATGAGGGGGTGTGCTTGTTTTTTGGGGGGGTTTGTTTACGGTTTTTTTAAGTGTGTTTTGTGCTGAAACAAGAAAGTGTGAAAGCATCCTTGTCATAACAGGAAAAACAAAACAACAATGTTTATCCCTTACCAGCCACCACCCCACAGAGCCTGGTTGAGGCAGCACTATGTGGAAAGCAACAGGATTTGAGAACCTGGACAAAAATGCAACTGCAACAACTCAGGATGGGCCCAACAGCAACCCAATTTTCTCAACAGGCAGAAAATGTTGGATTAACATTTCTTAGATAAGCACAGGAGATAAGCTTCTACACCTTCATGGAATATCAGATATCAGGGACATGCCACTGTGTCCTTCTGCCATACAGTTCACTCACACTCATGAAGCATTTTAATATTCATTGTAATGCCCTTAAGTTAAAAAAAAAATTAAATTTGAAAAGCCCACACAGGATAGCTGCCAAACCTAGACACTGCTGAGTATTAATCTCTTTAGCTATGAAAGTACTTAAGTCAACCTCTGATGTTTTAGGCTCTGTGATCTTTCCCATGACTGCCTGGACTGCTTCCCAAGGAGAAATGTACTGCACACTGGAGTCACTGGCTGCAACACCCTCAAGCTTATACTGAACTACTTTCACTTGGAGTTATCATATATAAAAGCCCATCATATCACCACTAATCACCAGAAGTGATACAGAAAACAGTAATAGAGGCATTTGCTGTACTTAAATTGGAAAGAAAAATTACTGCCTTTTACACCACTGATCAGAAACACTCCTGTTTCATGTCCACTGTAATCTACCATCTCTGCAGACAAGGTCTTGTCAGTGAGGGACAGCACACACTGAAGATGAGTAGTGCTACACAGGAACCTAAGTCAGCCTCCCAGAACACAGCAGCTGCCAAAGAAAAATAATAGAGGATCTAATACTACAATCCTGTTTATGGGACCCAAGAACTTGCTTATTTATAGCTGTTGGCTGAGAATGATTCAACAAGATACATGTTTTCGCACATATGTAGGCCTGTCTGAGAGGATATATAAAAACTGATTTCTGGTAGACAAAATGTCTCAGAAGGAACAAATACAGAGCATTAACTCAAGAGCATGATAATAGAAACTGATTTATTTTCTTATGATTCATTACTATTTTTAGTTCTACCCAAGGTTACTGAGAGGAAAAAAATTAACATAGGAGACTTAAAAACGAGAACACTTTGAACTTCTCCCGGTAGCTTCTACAGAAATCCATAACACAACACCACCTTGGATCACCCTCTCCTCAAAAACCAAAAAGGACAGAAGACTCTGAAAGAATATATTTTAAGTATGGAAAAGAACCTAATTCATGGGCAAGTCCACAACTTACATGTTCAGGTGAGAGACGCAGCTGGAGGAGGTGGGATAAAAGCTCACCTATGGCACAAGTGAAGGCAGAAAGTAAATAATCCCTAATTCTTGTTATAAAAAACCTATAATCAAAGTGAATCAACAGTAGCATGTTTAAAACAGTAAGAAGGAAACTCTGCTCACAAACTCTGTACCACAGCCACAGGCAGGATGGCTCCAGGCTGCTGCCAGAGGCCAAGGGTGTAAAGGGAGCTCAAAACCAAGCCTCCTTACACAAGATGGGCCCACATTTTGCTATGAGATAAAATGCCATTTTTCACCAGCTTTCGAACCCAAACAGGTTTGACCACGGGTATCCACAATGATGGAGAAAGGATGTTGACATCCATCAAGGCACTTTTTTGAGCAGCAGTGATACACAGCACCACCAGCTGCTGCACACAGGCAGAGGAACAAACTCCTACAAAACCTCCTTCTGGTTTTTCTTTTCTCCCTAGAAGACTAGAACCTGAATTTTGACACATTTTCAATTTTTCTTTCAGTTAGAAATACAAGAATAGAGTTCCACTAGGAACACAACTGCAGGGAGTAGGTGCCAGGGGCAGCCCTCCAAACCTTCCCCTAGTCAGAGGAAGCATAGAGCAGTTTTCAAAAGTGCAAAAGGGAGGCCTGATGCTTTTGGAGACCATCAGAAATGGATAATAGTTCAGTTTTTTGGATCCAAGCAGGAAAGAAGTTGCACACAGTGCAAGAAAAGGTTTTTTAGACTCATGTTTTATTCCAAGGAGAGAGCCTGATTTTCATAGACTGCACACTGAGCTCCTTGAAGCAACATCAGACTTATTTTAAGCTGTCATATCTGGAAAAAAAGAGTTTAGCACACCTCAGAAAACATTTTTGGTATATTTCAGTAAGCTTCAGGCCATGCTGGCCAGTACCACCAAAGCACTGAATGGCAACACCTGCTGTGGCTGGTTTTATTAGCTATTGTTTTATTACTTATGTAAAAGAGCACATGCACCTTCTCATGGAGAACATGTATGCATTAAGCATCAAGAAATGCACAGATAACTCACCTGCAATGAATAAAATCCCAGAATATTCACTTGTCCTCATAAGAAGCAACAGTTTTCTTTTGTACAGAACTTCTATAAGATAATTTTTAAACACAGAAGTCTAATTGAAGAATACATTTCTGTTGTTCTTCAAATTACAGAGCATCTCCTGAGCAAAAAGCCTCAGTCACAACTTTCTCCCACACAGGCTTACACTCAAAATTAAACCCAAAAACAAGAAACCAACTGCACTATCATAAGGGATTACTTCACTAAACTACTGAGCAAGACACTGAAACATCATTTCTTATTTGCCAAGAAAAGTTTCTTCTACAAACATTTGTAAACCAAACACACAAAACATAATTAAAGAATCACCCTGCATAGGTGACTGTTGACCTCTGTCCTCATCATCTACATGCTACTGTTTACCATCTTGTTATTTCTTATACTTGGAGACAAAATTACTTAAATTGTTTCTCATTTTTGACCTTCAAGGATATAATCAAATTAACATCTAACAATAATGCAAAATGTACCATTCTAGAAGCAGCACATGGAAAAAAAAGTAAACTACATGCAAATGTACATCTGACCCTCCCTTAGCACCAACAGATACACCAAGAATTACTTGTCTACCATCACTTTCAGGCTCTTCAAGTCATTTTAATCTCAATTATTCAATTACTAAAACTCGTTCAAAAAGAAGGAAGTTAATAGCTCTACAGATTGAAAGGATAAGTTTTTAAGCCATAGTACAACATATGAGTCATTCAAGTACCACAAAGCCCTGCAGCTAAATCGAAGAAAAAGGATACTGATTATAATCCTCCAGCAATACTTGAAACCTACTTAAGAGAATTCTAACTACAAACTGATCATTTTTCCCAAAAAGGTTTCTAATAAAGGGTAAGTGATGTAATCACTTATTTGTTTTGCTTTTGGAATAAAACTCTACAGCCATTTTGAAAAAAACAGAAACAAAAAAAAAAAGAACAAAAAACATGAACTTTAGTGTTTGTTACTTCTTTACTAAATACACAGGAAGGCTTTGTCAACATAAAGGAAGTATAGCAGATTCATCCATTTTTATACTTCTTTAAAATAATGATCTATTTTCAAATCTGTTTTCTATAAAAAGCAATTATCAGGCACCCTGAAACACTAAAAACTCCTTCAAAATGTGACAACATTTCCAGCCTGAACTGAAGCGGACTCATAGTTTACTTCAGTACTCCCTGCATATTGCTTCTACTGAGTAAAAAGAAAGAAAGAAATGAGCTCTCTTATCTTAAATGTAACATATCTGTGTGGTACCTTGAACTCCGAGAACGGAGTTCAGAGAGATTCTCCCCTCTAAACACAAAGACCTGAAGAGTGATGCAACACAGAAGCACAATCCTAATCTGCTCCCTCCCTTAAATCGGTCACTGGTCATCCGATTTTCTTTCCATGTTTCCTAGCTGCCCTCCACGTGCCACTGTAACAGGCACAGACACCTCCTAGCTTTGCCTTCCCAACTTTCTCACCAGGGCAAGTTTAGAGAAGCAAAGCAACACCGTGACTTTTGCATGAGGTGCCAGGAGTCCTTTCAGCATGTCTTGCCATGAAGGGTATCAAAACAATGAGATGACAAATCATGCCTCTCCCTCACAGGGCATCCAAGCCCCTACCAGTAAATACATGTAGCAGAGTAGGTAGGTACCATTCCAACAAACTGCTATTCCCTGAATGGTAACAAGGCAATAAGCAACTAATTATATATCTGACGAGCTATGGGCAAAATGACATGCAGTTTTCCAACCTACAAGTTTATTGACTTTCCTGGATTAGAAGTTTCTTGAAACAACATCTTGCAAATGTGTTGCTGCATCAGAAATCATCTGCAATATTTTAATGAAGCTTTTGGTAAACTTCCTCCTTGAATAAAGTCTAGAACAGTTTTCTTTTTGAAGTAAGAGGTCAACAGGTGGTTTTGACTTTCACACAGATTTGCAGCTGAAGTGCTGCTGAGGTGCAAAGGTAGGAACAACACAATTTTGTCTAATCTTTTCAAACACAGATATTACAGCACTTCATGGAGGTCAAAATCACCTCCTATTTCATAATACAATAGCATATAAGGAGGCTTTTTCCACAAGGTTTTCTATTACTTAATTGTATTTACAAGGTTATACAGCAAATGTTCTTCATTGTCTTACCCACCAAATTCAAATTAATTGAGGTTAAATTGTTGCTTAAATATAGACTTCATTTACCCTGGCTCCCACTTAAAGGGGAGCTCATAAAAGTGCTTTAACTACAGCCAAATGCATTCCTGATTAAGGTTTTGTCACCAACAAACAAACATAGGTCAGTTTGTGATATTATAAAAACTATTTTTCAAAAGAATATTTTCTTCAGGTACAAGAAAAGCTAACACTTTAGAAAAATCAAGGCATATTTTCTATAATGCAGTTATATCTTGATTCCCAGCAATGCGAATGAGCACATATGTGCTATCTGCATGGCAGTTTCAGGGGAGCTGATCCCTTCATTTTTACTTCAGCTACATCAACACAATTTCTGTGCAGCCACGTAGTAACTGAGACAGCTTTTGCTTTCTCCTAGCTGCCAGGGGAAAGACGGGTTGTAGAACAGAGGACAACAACACCTACCATTACCACCAGAACACCCTCTACCAAGAAATGCACTGTGCTCAGCATTAATCATTCCTTTCAAGCTTGAAGCATCTATTTCCTGGAAAATGCTACTCAAAGACTTGACTTTTTTTACAGAACCTGCCTAATGAACACCTATAAGCAGCAAAGCTCATTGATGTAGCCCACACTAATGCATCACTCAGGCATTCAGTGACATTGATCCAGGCTTGTGTCACTTCCCTTCAGGGGTGACTGGTGCTTGCAATTCCTACTAATGCAGAGTACATGTTTTACCTTTGTGGAACTATTTTTTCTCCGCAGTTTGGCTGAAGCTCAACATCAACAAAATCCAACAGAGTTTAAGGAATATTTCTGGTCCTTACAATGCGGGGCTTTTTTCATCCTTTTCCCTTTAAAACATAAATCTCACACATGCAAAGGAGGAAGCATAGACAATAACAGGACACTCAAAAGAAAAAAAGAAAAAAAAAAACACCACACACACACACAAAAAAATAAACTGAGCTAGCTATGTAAACGTATTCCAGAGCTGACAGATTTTGTATCCTATTAATAAACTCCTGAGCTACCTAGTCAAAGTTAGGAAGATGCTTCATCCATTGTTTATAAAATGCTTTTCTTTGTTGACTTAACACCATTCAAAACCAGACCTGGTTTGTATGCTGTAAGACAATGTGTTCTGTACCACTTATCTTTGGTGTATGTGATCAGTTTTCTGGGCACAGGTGTTTCTAGAGAGGAGGACTGCAGTTCACTGTACATAAAGTATCAATGTCTGTAACTTCTAACAGCTACATATGAAAGAGAATTCTTGGTACGTTGCTCACGTTTTATTTGAAGACAATTAAAAATTATACCAGAATGTCTAAGAATTTCAGATTAAAGTCAATTAGCATATCTTAATGAAACACCATTTTCCAACACTCCTCTACAGTAAATGTTTTCTTAAGAAGAATCCCATGAAGTTGAAAACATCAATTTCAGTATCACCTCTCTCAGCCACTGGTTTCCAAAGTAGATCTCCCAGACCTGTTTGTGCCTAACACTGCATATTTGCAATACTCACATAATTCCAGTACATGTAGTTGATACCCTGTAAACAAAAACGCCCACAATTGTTGGCGAACCATGTACAAACGTGACACAGCAATTAAAGTTTACAACTACTGATTTTATTTCAAATGTGGTTTCTTTGGTTTCTCTAACATACCATTTTCTTGTAATGGATTAGTATTGCCATACTCTATCCTTTCTTTTTGGTTTACATATATGACAGGACTGCTAATATTTCTATTAAATAGATTAATTGAATATACACTGCTGTAACTTAAGAAATTGTGGTTCTGGAACATCAGTTAATAGAAAGGCACTTTCTCACTTTCTGTAACACTTAACTGTCCCAGCATTTATCTCAGATTAGGCAATTTGTGTCATGCTTGGCATTGCGTTCGACCCACAAGCACAAAGCTACTGTATTAGCTGCTATGGGAAGTAATATATACTGTTCGACGTATCCAAAGCAACATTAACTAAATATGTGTCTTAAAACAAAGAAAGGAAACACGAAATCCACTTTGATCTCATTGCATACAGACTGCTTTGATACATCACTTTGTTTGCAACTATTGTTTATACTGTTCTGGCCCTCTGTGTCCTAGGAAGACTTTTTGTCTTGTTCACTGAAGGATGAATATTTCCAGATGTGTTGACAATTAAAACATATTGGTCATGCTTAGATGAATAATTTCCAGTGTTAAAACACACAGAAGCAGGATTCCAGTAGCAGAAATACTCCAGTAGCATGTGTGAGAATCAAGTTTCCCTGATATATTAGGGTAAAAGGAGGAGCATACATGATGAGACACAAAATTAACAATGCTCTTTTATCAGATTATAAAATCCTATTATGTTTCAAACACACAACGTGAGCAATACCGATTTGGCTCCATACACAGCCCAGTTATGTTCTCAGCACAAATCCAGAACTCCATATATTAAGGATATACATTTACTTTACACAGATCAGCTTTAAATCCATATTACAATACGTAACCAGCATCTCTGCAACTGTTGTAAATTGAACTCATTTCAGACTCTTTTGTTAAAGCCATTCATGATGATGTTAACTGATGAATGCATAGATGATTCGTCAATCCTAGGCCACAAACTACTGAAGTGACTGCATACACAACCAAATTATCCTCAGTACTTGTCTCCTTTTAGATGGGTTATTGAATATTTTCAAAGTTGGACAGCATATGAAGTACACTGTTCACCAGAAAGCTAACATTTCTACTGAGTACTCCATTTGCTCTTGTAACAAGGTATCTTCATTTTCACACAGATTACCATACAGTGTTGTTTCCCAGTCTATGAGTGTGTCAAGCAACCATCGAAAGCATAACCAGCCAACACATCCAGTTAGAAGCAATACAGATGGGTTCTATAAGAGCAAATGCTGTTACCAATATATCTTCTGGGAAATGCAGAGAAGAGTGGTGTTTCAGAGCTGAGAAACATTCAGTCCTATGTTAGGAGAGTCAAGCAAACCTATACACTGAACTGAAGTAATTTAGGGCTGGAAGCAAAGTAGTTTTTCTCTTTTTAGATCTTAACGCACACTGCGGTTTCAGATATTTCTCACTTAAAATGCATGAAACAGATTACATATGAGCAGACCAAGTTCACATTCCCTAGCATTTTGTGAGCTTGGGATTTGCCCATCCTCATGGATTTACTGGCTTCAAGATCTCTGCTGATCACAGTCAACACAATTCACAACCTTTTTATTTCCAAGCTTCATTCTATTTCACTTTCACTGAAAGTTCTGGTAGTTTAATTTATTTTTATTATTGTTTGATATGGTTTATCCTGCCCTTCATGATTTTCCCCAAAAGCAGGAGCTGAAAGGATGCTACTTTGTTCACTGTTGAAAACACAATACAAATTCCCTCTAAGGACTGCAAGACCTGACAAGTATTCTCAACAACAGATGACTGTATCTGTCAGTGCCCAGTAATATCACACACAACAGTTTATTTAAAGAGTGTCACCATCAATAGCTACGAGAAATTTAAGGCAGGCTTTAACCTATTATTGTTTTCACAGCCACTGAAAAATGTTTTCAGCCAGGCACTTGTGCAGTGGTTACTTCAAGCTTTTTTTTTTTTTTGTCAATAAGTTCCATAGTATTGATTTCCAACATCACAACCAGAATGCAAAAGAATGTATTTCAAATCTGTCTTTGTAAAATACAATACATTATATCAAGACTGAGAAAGAAAACTCTCTATAAATTGCTTACTTACTAAGTACATGTGCTAATTCTGGCTTTTTTTCCCCCTGGATGACACTTGTGTAAGCATTTTTAGGCTAGAACTTTTAAGATGCTAGAGGACACCGACCCCAAGGAGATACAAACACGTACTTACAAGGCATGGGACATGCCCATTCCCAGAAACTAAAATAGGTTTACTCAGAGGCACCAATTAAAAATGCCTGGCTGAAACTGCAGCTGAATTCTCAGAACTTCACCTAACTCAGTTTTGGTGCCAGGAAGCTTTACTTCTGGCACAGAATCACTGACATCACAGCCTCACCTGACATGACAGCAAAAGTTCATTAGTTTCAGCTAAAAAGGCAAGAAGTTCATCCACCACCAGGAAACTAAAATTCTTTTTAATCTGGCAGTACTATCAGCAGGGAAAAGTTACCTAGACTAAGAATACCAGCAAAAGTCTTTGCTGGACACAAAGTTTGTCAGAACTTCCTATAACTGTTTTCAGGTCTATGAATTACTACATGACACCAACCCAGAATAATTGTGGTCTTTAGACAGAATTCTATTTCTACAAAATGAAAATTTAATCTATCTCCAAATTTACAATACTTTAAAGTGACCATGCATGACAGGGATCTAACTTTGAGTATTTTGATCTTTTATTAAGAGGTAAATTTTGTTATATGAACAGAAAACTGGAAATAAAGCTGTCAAGCCATTTCCTCAAAAACAGAACAAGAGTTTAATATAACCCAAAATTCCAACACAAAGCCATCAAGAAGATAGCAGGACAGAGAAAGGCCATACCCAGTTGTCTTCAGTTTCCTGAGCTGGCAATACATTTACTTTAACAAACCCAAAAAACTTGAAATTAACTCTTGGATATGAAGAAAGAGCGCATGCTACATTGTGTGAAAAACCCATTGGTTCCTCCTTATTCAATCTAACAAACTTTTCCTGTCAGCTCCAGAGCCCCATCAGCTGAATGGCGAGTGTGTCCATGCAGCAAGCCTGCCAGGTGCCACCCGAAGCAGGAAGGATAAGCTGTCACATGCTTATATTTGAAGTGAAACACAAACAGCAAAGACATCTTCAGAGCCAAATGACCTCCAAAAGTTACAAAGAGAATGCATAAATGATCAGCTCTTGCTAGCAAAACTAAGCTAAAATAACTGTGTCCCTCCTGTCACTCTAAAGGTACAGCGCTTTCACTCACTTATTTCAAACTAGTGACAGACTTATAGGTAAGTTCACAACCATCATACAATCATTGCCTTTTACATCTATGTTGCTACTTTTCCTTATTCTGCATTTCAACAGAGTACACATTCATTGTAGTACAAAACTGTCTTTTGTTTTTTAAATCTCCATCTTAACCTGAGGATATAAAAATTATCATCATTCTGTAATAACTCCATTCCCTGCCTTAAATGTTAAGCTTTACTTTGTAACTTCTGAGAGAAATGATGCCATGCCTTATAATCACTATCAGCATGACCTCTCTCTGTCAAATGCAACCATCACAACACAATTCAATTCAACATTTAGCAGCCAGTATTTAAATACTACGAAAGCAGACCTTTGGGTATAGCTTCTCCTTTAACAGAGCAAAAGGACTGCCTTCTCCCAAAAGCAAACACTTGACTCCATATACACAATGACATGACAGCTTTACAATATCTATATGCATTCTAATACAGGTTCAAGTGACAAAAAAAATAAAACCCTTCATCTTGAACAGCATTTTAAGTCAGATGAATAGGAAGTATTTGTCACTCTATCATTCTGATTTTAAGGAGAAATGCAATAGTAAACCATTTATGGCAAAATACCTTGGTAATAACCATTATTTCTCAATGATGACCAAACTTACTTTACAAACTTTCTTAATTAAAAGCATTTCCCAAAGTAAACAGAGAAACCATAACCAATATGCTCTTTCCACACACAAGTTTTTACTTTTAGCTAGGTTTTAATCCACATCTGAATATCCATTCAAAAGTACAAAGAAATCAGATTCAGGAAACATAATCTAAGGGCGTTGTTCAAGCCTTGTTTCTAATTAAGGATTTAATACTTGTACAGTACCTTCCCAACAAGGATTGAGAATTTTGCAAAGGAAAACAGTATGACTGTAAACTGCTGCCTTGGCTTTCCCAGCGCAGGAAGCGCAGATACCACACCCTCATTCAGAACTTTTTTCTTTACTTCTGCTTTTTCTCTTCTTTTTTTCAATAAAAAGCTAAGCATTAAGTTTTAATCTTTTCTCCTAAACCAGACTCACAAAATATAAAAAGTCTTTCTCCACACAAATTATTCAATTCTAAGCAGAAAGCTACAGTTCTCCAACATACATGGATAAATGTTAAATATAAGAAGTTAAAGTATTAAAATGCTGAAAGGATTATCTGTCAGTAATGTAGAATTTTTCACCCTAAGTATGTGCCTGTAAATATCATGTTTTTACCTAGATCTTGAAGTTATCAGCCTGCCATGAAAAATAGAGGCTTTTAACGTATTAGGTGCAAAGCAATGCTATGCTCAAATTGCTCTTACTACACAAAATTATTTTAAGTAATAAAAATAGTACTTAACTTGGCCTGAAGGGGTTTTTTAAGTCTTTTGTGAACATTTATGTAACTCTTCCCTTTGCAGCCCTGGTCATGTTTAATTTTATGTTGAAACAGACGTATCTATTTCATCAGAGCATGCAGAGCCACATTATCTGCCATTCCCCAGATAGTATCAGTGGCAAAGAAAAAAGAATTAAGAAGAGCATTTCTGTGAACCAGACAGGAAGTCCTACACTTCAGCCTCTTCAAGTCAGTGGTAGACAGAGAAGTGTCTCATGGCTTTGCAAAGAAGCATTTTAAACCTTGAAAGTTTAACCCAGTTTTGAAGTTTTTTTCAGCAGATTTTAAAACCTCCATACATGAAAAAAAAAAAAAAAGTGCCAAACTATGTATGGAGAGAGACAGCAGCATAACATATACCATTAAAGAATGATAAACCTTTGTATACCATGGGACTGTTCAGTGTGTGGGAGGGCCAAAGCATGCTGACATTAGCTTAGGAAAATATGCAAACTCTTAACACTTCTGAATGCAAGCAATTTAAAAGCCCACAATCTATCCTCCAGGCAGCCATCTCAAAAAGTGAAGTACTAAAATGAAACTAAAATTAAATTTGACAAAAGCACAGGAACATCAGCTTTCATCAATTGATGGACTACAATACATAACACATGTTACTGGTTTGGGCTTATATTTATATTCACAGTAGCATGATCATTGTACTCAATTTCACACAAAATCCTTTTTACAGCAACGTAATACTTGTATTCCTTAATTCATCAAGTCTTTCCCTGTTAACTTCACTGCCCAAAACCCAGTCACACTGCTCAAAGTGGCACCTGGCATTACGTGAAAAAATGACACAGACGGTCAAGTGCCTGCAGGGGAATAATTCATCCCTACCATCACTGATACCACAGCGCCTGCCCCCACGTTACTATGGCTGGAATCTCTGGAGTGGAGCAGAGCCTGCCACTCCCCCCAGGACTGTCCTCTGGTTGCTGGGGAGTACGGTCATCCCTCCCCACTGAGGTTTCTTCATCTCGGTAAGGAATGCAGGGGAGATAGGAGAAAGGGCTTCCTTGACCTATTTCTTCAGCAGCTCTCAGCCTTTTGCCTCCTACACACACATATCTGCACCCACCTCCAAATTACACATACATCCAAGAATCTCTGTAGGTTGGTGGAAAAAAAAAAAAATCTGTATGAAATGAGACACTGAAAAGCAGCAACATTTTCCTCCACATTTATGCCTCTGTGGAGAAGTTGAATGCTGGAGAGATTGCACTCCATTTCTCAGTCTCTGATGAATGAAAAGGGAAAAAGCATCAAAATGCCAATGTTTCTCTTAGATGCAAAATCATAGCTGTCTTAATTGTTTTTGTTGTTCATAATTCTCCAACACCCACTCTTTGCTAGTGACAGTGCAAACACACAGAAGATACTGTTCATACCCTCAGAGGTTTTTCAATTAAATGCAAGAAATCTGAATACAATGAAAAGACTCATTTAGATACAGCTGGATGGTTTATAGTTTATCATTTATTAAGGACTTCCAAGTATGCTTGGTGCTTGTACATAAGAGAGCTTCAGCCAAAGTCTGGTTTATATTCCTTGTTTTTGTCCAAAGGACAAAAGTGATGTACTACACACTTTTCACAAACTACCTGCTTTTGCCTTCAAAATGTTTGCATAATCCCCAACAAAAGACTGGGAAATATTCTTCCCCCAATCAATCAATTGATCCTATAAAGATACCAGGATAGATTAAATGTTCTTCTCCAAGCTTTTTAGCTTGGAAAATGGTACCACCATTTGAAAATTTCAACAAGGAAAGCAAAAAAACCATTACAAGGAAGTAGCACTAACCTAAATAACAACATACAAGTCAATGACTTGGAGCACAGGGGATGTTAAGCTTAATGAAACTTTAGAAGACTATAGAAAGTTTTATTTTTGACACACAAAAAGCTGTCCCTAAGCTAATACTATAAATAAATATTCCATATTCTGAAATTACATTTTACTAATTGAAAAAGTATATTTAACTTTTTATTGGTGTAAAATAAATTTAATATGGTAACACAATATTTGAGACTGAAAGCAGAGACACAAATGAGAGACTTGGAAGAAAATGTAATACATAGGAACAGATAGTTGCTTTTCACAGTCACCTGAAAAAAATTAAAAGAAACCTAATTTTCTGTGGGCCAGTACTCAGTATCCTTCCAGTGAAAATCAACAATGAAAAAGGTTGGCAGTATATAAAGACTATATAAAATGTTTTAACTGCTCTTAAAAAAAAAAAGCAGACTTCTTCATGTATTACACTGATAGAATTATCTTTTTCATCAGGTTCAAGTGATGCTCTACAAAAAAATGTACAGCAGAGGAAAGGAGTTATCTTGATCAACATGTTACACCCACGGGCTCAGAGTCTGTGGTTAACACACGACTCTATAATGAAAAAAAAAAAAAAAAACCAGAGGAAGAAGTATTGGTGCTTATTCTGTCCACAGCCCTGAGAGTAGCTTTGGAAGTCTCTTAATTAAAATCTTACCAAAGCTAGACAGGTTACCCTTGGACAAAACTGCCAACTGGGTTAAACTTTTTCTTTAGAACAGGGACCTTTTCCGAACTACATATGTTCCTACTACCTTACAGACCACAACCAAACCTCATACACAGAATTTTGCATTTCTAGACTAATTACTGGACTTAATTCAGTTTTTAACTCCACCAATGCACAATTAAACTGGTTTTCATGGTTTTTCCTTGAAAATTTAATCAAAGCAAGACTCTTTAAAGAAAAATAATTCGTAGATCACACATCACTAAGATTTATTATCATTCTGGCAGAAATTAAAATAAACTACAAGAGTTACTAATGCAATTCAATACAACCTGTTTAGCACCTTCTCTGAAAATCACATCATCTTGCCCTAGAGCTAGAGAAGTCTTCTTAGCACTTAAAGAGGAAATGCAGACAAAGCAATCAAATTTCAAGGGTTGTTCAAACAAATATTCTCAGATTGAACAGAAAATTAACTGCTACTTTAAAAGGGTTTTCAAGGAAGACTTCAACAGTCAGGACTAAAGCAGTCCTATACTCAAACCACGGCATTCAGTGGTTGACTTTCTGGTTCTACCTGCATACTCGGAGGAGCATTTCTGTTGCTTTTTGTATGTGCTATATTTAAAGAAAACTGTAGCAAACAGCACCCTCAACCACACACACTGAAACTAATCTGAGTCATCTTCTTAGGAAACCATGGACAGAAATGTTGAAGACTAACCTCACAGATGCTGTTGCACACTGTCTTTCTCCAGTTTGCTGCATGTTTGCATTGCTTTTGCATCTGACCTTTGCAACCCAGTTTTAAAAGAATCAATACAGAGGATATAAAGTTGATGGACTTAGATAATTTTCCAGCTTCATCTTTGTACATGTAACCAAAATCCAAAGTTCTGACTTATATGTGTATATGCATAAATTACATGTGCTTATTTATGCATAGATACATACATAAACACACTCCTCACAAAGACTGCAATGGCACTGTTATTTTGAACATGTCCTGTGGAAAACTTCAGAAACATCAACCTTCCAGAAATTAATTTTCATGATAGAAGAGCCTGGATAGAAAAAAGAACAGAAAAACAGAAGCTGCAGATTGCTTTATTCAGCCACTTCCTAGGCTCCAGCAAACCTTACAGTGCCAGCTGAAGCATAACATTCAAGAGAAGGCCAGGAGAAGAGCCAAGCTGCTGTAGGTGCAGTCTTGATGCAATAGCCTTATGTAAGACAAGGTACTCAGGACAACTGTACCACTGCATTACTCCTGATACCTAAAATGGGTGATTCAGCCCAACTGCAAAAAGCTTGCATCTTTTCACCCTAAAGCTAAAGAGCAATTCTTGTCCTTAAAATAACCCAACAGTTTTGATAGTATCTGTTATCAAGTTGCCCTCTGAGTCTGTAAGTGAAAAATTAGACCTGCTGCTGATGTCATATTGAGCACACAGTTTTACTATTCCTTTTTTTCTTTTTCACTTGTTCATTAAGGAGTAACACAGAAAAGAATTACGAAAATCTGCAACTGCCTTGAAGGCAATGTAAAATTTTTTGCTAAAAGGTACTTCTCACACTACAAGCCAAATTCATAATTAACAAATTATCTTAGACTAGCTTAGCACTTATCACCCAGACACTTAGCAAACGCTGGTGAATGGAAGTTAATTCATCTCAAAGTTTTGTCACGATCAGGTTATGAATTTTCATAAATTGTCACATCAACCAGTTACTATGCTTCAAAAAATGTAAATTGATGCTTACTATCTTCACCCCTGCAAAGGGGTTGTGACATGGCTACAATCTGATTTTGGTCTTAAGGGTTTTTTCTTCTCTTTGGAGATTTACTCGGAAAATACAGTAAGCAGGATGTTCTAAGCTGTTGAGGGAATTAAGAACATTAAAGTAGAGTACCCTTTTTCCTGCTCCAAAAATGAGGAAAGGCTTGGAAGATCACTATTCTAGCAATGCTACTGTGCACCCATGTAGTTCAGAATAGAGAGAAAGGAGAGGGTAGCCCAAAGGATTATTTACTCAGTATTAACAACATATAGTATTAAGAAATTAATATTCAAGTGTGCAAGCTATTCTTAAATTGCAAACACAAAAAAATGGTATCCAGCAGGAACCAAAATTTTGATCTAGCTATAAATAAATACAGGTTAGCACAACTGAGGCTGCAACCAATTCAGGAGCTATCGACCATACATGACATGATAAATTCATAGTAATTTACATGAAACTTCTTTGTTTTCTACTCAATGTAAACATCAATGTTGAAAATACTCAGTGGAATGATTTAAGAACAAATTCCATTAAACCCCGCTGCCTTTCATGTATGTATGATGTTTTACAGGTGGAAGAGTCCTAGAATGTTGTCATATCTGAAAAACCGATACTCCTTGAGTTATGTTATAGTTAAGAAGTTACCTATAAATACTTTTCCAATAGAAAAGTATTTTAATTTTAAATTTTAACTGGGAAATTTTTCACCATGTCACATTGTTGGAGGCATGTAACATCCTCACAAAAAAATCTTATTAAGAGTTACATATGCAGTAGGACTATCTCCATTTTTATTTGTTAGAGTAGTTATACATTGATACAGGGAAATGAAAATGCAGGAGAATGCACACTAAGGCAGAACTTGAAAAGAAAAAGCTTAAAAATACACGGGTCACATTTAGGTCTTCTCCTCTCCTAAGTCGGCTTCTCCTGCTGCTCACTCATGCAGGGAGATCATAATTTTGTGGCTATGGTATTTCCACGGCAACACTGGTGACAGTGATGTCACAAATCCAGCCCTGACATAGCTTCAGGATCAAGTACAAGGAGCAGATGGGATGCGAGGGAAAAAGCCCCTATTTAAACACAAATCTCTTTTATAAGAAAGGGGCATGAACAAAGAAACAGGTGAATGGATCACATTTTCAAGTATGATATATTCAAAAGATTACCCTAGCATGAAAATCTATTTAAAGGCAAGACCTACAATACAGGGTAACTGTCAAATTTGTTAGGCCTTATAATAAACCAACCTTGAAAGCTCCCTGTTTAGAATGACAAGCCTTGTGCTCCATTTCTAAAGTGGCAGTGAAACAATACAGTTTTCTCCCTTGTGAATCTCCTTAAATAACTTTAACATTCAGATATATTAATTTGATACAACACTGTGATCATAATACCATATCTAAATATGATGTCAAGCCCTCACTGCAGTGAGTTTGTTATCTGAATTAGATAGGAAAGACATTAAAAAGAATCCCAGATGAGTCACTAAGTACAAGAGAATAATAACTGGAATATTCAGCCAACACTGTTTGGTTGGTAAAAGGAGACTATACCTTTGTGCTGATCTGCGGACACATAAAAGAATCAACACAAGCTCCAGGCCAGTGAAAAGACCCCTAAAATCCTCACCTGTCACACGCTGCAGATTCCACCATTAGTGGTATCTCATCTCCTTCAACTCAGGTCACGGTGCAAGAAGATACAAAAATTTCTTAAAAGATGCTACTTCTCCACAAAGAAGTGATAAACAGCAAAAATACCTAGCAAGGGAGGCAGGGGAAGGGCCTACAACCAAAATTCATTCACAGAGCTGCAAGCAACAAGAAGTGGTTTCTTATAGCAGCAGAAGCAGAAAGATGCAAACCAAAAACCAGAAGTAAAACAGGAAATAAAAGGAATTAAAAGAATATAGATCCACATTCTCATCACAGAAGAGAAAAACCCACATTTTTCAAGATATGAAGACCTAAAAGACTAACAGTTGAGATCTCAGGAGGGAAAGGAAGAAAGGGAATGAAATCTGCAAGCTGAAGCTGGGCCTAAGCCAAGATATGAACAGGTCCCCACAGAGGGATATTGGGTGGGGCAGAGACCAAAAGCACAACACAAGGTAGAACAGATTAGAAGTCAAATAGCTGAGGGTTTCCAAACATCCCCTATGAAATCACTAAGGTAAAAACTGCAAAAGGGAGAGAACAGAAGGGAAACTGTGCAATGATACAAACCACAACAACAATCAGAGTTAGGAAAGTCCACCTGACTTGCCAAACTGACTGTACCAACAGCAAATCAAAAAAGCAGGCAATAAACTGAAGGATTCTGGATGGTCACAAAAAAAGTGAAAGCATCCAAGGACTGNGGGGGGGAAAGAAACTTGAGCTATCAAAAGAGGATAATATATAATACAAGAGGTAGAGAAAAGTCTCTTGGGATTGTCAGGAAAGGACCCAAAGACCTAGGTTGAGTTTCAACATTGTTGACATCTCAAAAAATTGTTTAGCTTCAACAAAAATGCTTTTTGCAAACATATTGGCCACTGTCCCATGACACCACTAACAAATGCTGTCTGAAATTAACAACAAAAAAAAGGAACAGTTTGGGACTATAAACTTCTACAACCCTTTTGTTAGAGTAGTAAACTCTGGAAACAGCATCCATTAGCACAGTAGGATAAGAAATACACTGTATTTTAAGATGCAGTTCATTGTTTTTACAATTGTGATTAAGACACAGCTGTCACAGACTAACATGACTACAACACAACCCCGACAACACTCCTCCTCTCCCTGGGCTTTTGTAAGGCCAACAACCTCAAATAAGAACACGAACAGAATTCCCCCAGTGGACTTTCAAGAGGTCACTTTAATTTCAGTACCGCAAATCCCTTCTTCTTTTTACCCGAGAGGAAAAAGTCTTTCTCAGACAACTCTTGTGCTACTACATCTCTTTTACCCTGTGCTTATAGAGACATGAAACTGACGGCTAATATAAGCTCAAGTCAAGTGCTGTTTGTATGGCGTATTAAGCCAAAGGAGCAGCCAAACATGAGTTACAAAGAAAGTCTCTTACTATTAGTTCAGAATATAACATTTTCCCCCATCATACTGATCAAAATGAAATGCCACTGATAGACAGAAATCAACTGTTCTGCTAAAATGAAATTTTACACAAAACCAAAATTTTAAGACTTCAGAAGCATAGCACATACAATTCAAGTCCCAGCTTCGCAAATATTTCTCTCAGAACAAAAATATTTTTACAATAGCAGAAACAAAGCTATAACAATAGAAATCCAAAACAGCTACAAATTAATAGTTTTTTTAAAGCAATAAAATAACCACTGTCACTTTCTAATACGATCTCAAGAAAACAGCAACTCAAAATATAAGATAACACCATATCAAGATATAAAATATTTTTTTTCAGCTCTCGATTCTATCAATAAATATCATAGGCATGGTATATTACCTTCATTTTCAGAAGCTTGGCATTTTACTTTCAGTACCAAATCAAAGGTGCGTTCTGGATTTTCCCTAGAAGAAGCAAACAAAGCCAATTAATCATATATGTTTCAGATCATGTTTCTACTGTCTTACACACTTTCCATTCTTTCTGTATGGAATAAAATTAAAGTATCATTAAAACAAAATTTGAACTCAGATTAGTTCTAAGGCGGACCAAAAAGTCACATTTATCTGTATAGCCCTAAGAAACGAATAAGGAAGATAGTCAAGCTAAACTGTGTGACTGATTTACATGATACTGTGACTGCCTTATGGATCAAATAGCTTTTAAGTCACTTCATCATACCCCACCTAACAGCTGAGAAGAAAATAGCTACTACAATCCTTATCAATCAATCTATCTGAAACATATTAACAGAGCCTCAGGCAGCCTTTTCTAAAGCTATGTTTTATTTCTACTTAATAGGAATAGCCCATTGCTAGACCTCCATTTTAAATCAATGACTTTAGCCACTATCCTTCAAATATCCATGACTACCACCACGAGGCTGAAAATTGCTGAGCTTCTTCCTTCACAAGATACCAATCATCAACTTGGACTTTAAAAGTATGATTCACTGAGTGAGAAAATACTGCTGCAGTTACTAAGGCCGGACACAGCCCCAAGCTGCCCAGGAAGACGAACCTGCCTATCTGCAGCAGCCATCATGGGCAGCTTTGGGTCATGGCTGACGCCTCTTTCACCTGCTCAGTAAATACACACCTGATAATAATAAACTGCATATGCTAATAGCAATTAACACTCAACCTAATCCCACACTGAATATTTATTAAAATACTTTTAAATGCCACTACTATACCATCCACTCCCTCTGTCTACCAAGCACACAGCTATTTATATTAAAAACAAGCGGTATAACCACACGCATATCAATTATCTATTTAACCACATAAAATGCTCACAGTTGAACTCCCTTCCTGTGTAACACTCCCACTGAAGTCAGCTGGAGATTTAGGCAAATAAATCCAAGACTTGGTTCCAGGTTTTTAGAATGCTTCAAATAAAGCATACAGCAAATGAACACACTGTTGTTTCTTTAAGGAAAGTTTTGAATGAAATCCAAAGGCTTAGCTAGGGAAAATTTCTGTCACAAATTAAGAGATTCAGTACATACTTGTACTGACCTCAGCACCATCATCAACTGAGATATGCAATTATAGTCTAATTCAGGTTATGGAGACATAACCTGCCCGTATCACAATCTTGCCTTGCATTTTAAAGCATTCAGTTGGGAAAATCCTGTATCTACTGATCCTGTGTGTAGGAGATCAAATTCTGCTTGAAGTTACAATAGCCTAAATCCAGGATACTGGAGATTTACTCTGGAACTAAACTTTGTCCATTGTTCCTCTGGCTGGTGAGAAGGTTCAGAATGAAACTGATAAGGCTGTGTTTCATTGAGCCACTTAGAAAACTGCAACACAAAAATACTTCATTTAAAAGATGACATCTCCCCATGACATTATTCTAGTTCAGGCATGGGGTTTATACTCTCAGGTTGGAGTTATAATGTGAATTAGTTCAGATATTGCAAACACCAAATCAGTGCTTCTAATTCAACTCCTAGCTGAATTATGCCCACGAAGAAAAAGCTCTCCAAAGTGACACTGCCTTCCCTCTTTCACTGTACTACTCTAAAACTGTTTTTCCAGAAAAATGCTTCTAAGTTTATTCTTCACATCCCAGTACGCTTAGAAGTGTCAAAAATGTGTCAAACTAATCTGAGAACCGTCAGACCGTCTCTCATTTCCTTACAGCTACCCGGTGGCAACTGGCTTATTCATCATGTATTGACACGGAGATGTTTGGCAATTTCTTAACGCTGTGTTTACCATCCTGTCTCTTTCCAGCTCGGGGCGGGCAGGCTGGACACCTGAACGCCTCCTCTGCACCTGACATGTCGGAGTGGCAAAAAGATTGTCTGTAACCACCGTGGCCACAAAGTAAAACACAAGAAGTTTCACCTCAACATGAGGAAGAACTTGCTTAGGTTAAGGGTAGCAGAGAAGCGGAAAAGGCTGCACAGGGAGGTCGTGGATCCTCCCTCTCTGGAGACATTGCAAACCCACCTGGGCCCATTTCTATGTCACCTCCTCCAGGTGACCCTGCCCTGGCAGAGGGGTTGTCCTGGATGTCCTCCAGCGCTCCCATCCAACCCCACCCGTCCTGTGGCTCTGTGCGCTCCTGCAAAGATGCCTGTCACAGTCTGGGGCAGGGTCACTGCGGGCAGCACTCTGCCGGGCCCGGCGGCCTCGGCACCATCCCCCGGCCCTGCTGCTGCCGAGCGCGGCCCCCGCTACTGCGGGGATGGCGGGGCCGCCGCGGGGAGGGGGCGCTGCGGCCGCCGCCTCCTCCTCCTCCTCGCCTCAGGACGGGTCTGGGGGCGCCGCGGCTCCCCCCTCGCTGCGGGTCCCGCCTCGCCCCGGCTCCGGCCCCGCCGCCCGCCCTTCCCGCTG